>CM045736.1:2988390-3015890 GCA_024760905.1 Plotosus lineatus | reverse complement strand
ATTCGCTGTGGCGACCCCTGAAGGGAAAAGCCGAAAGGAAAAGAAGAAGAAGAATATCATAAATAATCATCAATATTCATATAATTAATAAGACATGAAGTCTGCTTCAGTGTGATGACATTGAGAGCTGGAGCTTCAGTTGTGTCCCAGAATGGAGCAGTTCCGAGAAACAAGTTGCTCAATCCAATCATTTCTCTCGAATGGGATTTAAAAAAAGAACGAAAAAGAAGCAGAACACCCACATGTTGTAATTTCAGCTGTAATAATATTGTAATTTCATGTTGTAATTTGAGCTGTAATAACGTTGTAATTTCATGTTGTAATTTCAGTTGTAATAATGTTTGCGTGATTGTGTGTGATCATGTTGTTTGTTGTCCACAGAGGTGCACCGAGGGCTTCACGTACGATATTCGCTCCAGGCAGTGCATTGGTAGGTCAAGGACTGTCACTTGATTTCTCCTACAGTCTCTAATCGTGCAGGTCCCACCAGGACATGTTGTGTGTGTCGTGATGTTTGTGTGTATTAAACTATTGTCCTGCATCACTCCAGCCATGTCACTGGAGCTGGCTCAGTAGAAAAGTGCGTAATTCAGGCCAGATCCAGGACAATGATGTGTTGGTTGCATGTGATTTAAGCACGTGAGCAGCTTTCTGATGGCTTTCCTCCGCAGACGTGGACGAGTGCCGCACCGTGCTGGGCGCGTGTCGTGGAGACATGCAGTGTGTAAATCAGAATGGAGGTTACCTGTGCATCCCCCACATCCTTTATTCTCAGTCCTATGCCAGAAGCGAGTCCCAGTCCTACACCGAGCCTCTGTACCCTGACACCTCACTGGGCTTCCCCGAACAGTTACCGTATTCTCCTCCCATCAACACCGGCACCGGGTCTGCGCCGGGTCCGAGTTATCCCATCGTGGGCCGGTCCTCTGCCCCCTGCATCCTGGGCTACACGCTCGGAGAGGACGGCAGCTGTATCGGTAAGTACTGGAGGCCTGTCCTTGGTCTTCTGAATCAGTTTAAGCCACTGACCAGATTTCTAACATCAAGGTTTCAAAACTCAGTCTGCTGCTCTTTTACATGAATTTATACACAAGAAAGAAACTTTCTTTTATGCAGGAATTTTCCGATGCACCACGTTATTAACTGGTCTATTATCGAGCACAGAATCGAAAGTTCCAAGGTTCTGCTGATATATGGCTCACTGCTTCAGTGATGAATGGAAGCAGGTGGGGCTCATGCAGTGGCCTCAGCATGTTGGTTCATAATCGACACGCCTCAAAGCAAGCAGCCTTCATCCTCCAGAATATCTCCTGTAAATACTGCACACGTTTCTGTGTCAATATACAGTGGGCGGTTAGCCCCCCTTCTCACAGCAAGAAGGTCCTGGGTTCGAGCCCCAAGCCCAGCATGGGTGTTCCTGTGTGGAGTTTGCATTTTATATCTGTGCTTGCATGGGTTTGCTCCAGGTGTTCCACAGTCCAAAGCCATTTCAATTTACATTTTACTGCATCTGGTAGACGCTCGAACCAGGAGAGACTTACAGAAGGTCTTTGAAGTCATTACAAGTGATTGCATCCTGATACTGGTTTACTCAGGCACAGGATAAGTCCACCATCGGTCGAAACTCATCGACACGGACTTCATAGACGTGCTCATTAAATTTTGAGCGAATCGGATGTTCTCGATTGCCCCTAGGTGTGAATGTGAGAATGATTGTTCGTGTATTGTGTGTGGGCCCGGAATGGTCTGGCAAACTGTTCTCCTGGAGTCGGTACTAATCAGCAGTGGAAGGAAGTATTGATTGATTTGCATAATCATCGCTCCTCTCGACTATAACGCCATCGATGATATAGGATTCATATTATGTGTCACATGATCACCACATGCTGACCTGCATCCATTTCAGGTAGTTTCTACTATAAAAATGCTCGTGTCAGAACGAGCGCACTGCTATCAGGGCTGTCACTGAAAGTGAATAAGCACCTTCTGACCAATCAGAATCCAGAAAATACCAGCGTGGTGGTGTGTAAAAGTGAAGGGAACCCGAATAAGTGATTGGCAGCATTTATACTTTTCGCTTGAGCTTGTGATAACAGTAATAACAGACTGTGAAGGCTGATGCAACGCTATGAGTGACGTAGGAATACTGTAATGCTCCGAATGTTTTGAGTGCATCGATGTGGTGCTGTCTGATCTTCAGTCCTCACTGATTGCGAGTCACTACAGATGTTTGACCTCTGTCATGGGCGTGTCAGGCTGTAGCACCGTTTATTCGTTCCTCATAGTATTTCAGTGGCTGCCGTTGTCTCTCGGGGTCGCAGACAGAGCAGACGCGTTGAAATGTTGGACTGTAATTTACTCGTATCTGTGGGTCTGTGCTGAGGTCGCCGTTTATTTTAAAGACTTGAGCAGAGATTTATTTCCACAGAACTTTCAGAAATAATAGCTGTATATCAGTTTACAGTTTCAAAGCAGGTTCTGTTATTGACTCGTACGAGAGGAAGGATTTACAGGGTAATTACATGTTGGCTTACGGTGAAGATATATTTTCTTGCACTCTGTGGAAGAATCAAAGTGTTCCGTCATACTTGATAGCTTGGTATTGAAGTAGACCTCCTCGGTGACCTCACACCTCAGGGCATGCCGTTAGCCAATGGAAATTAAAGGGTTTATCTCAGAAACATGTAAGGTGAATATTTTCACATGGTGTCTCCAGATTATTTTGGATAGTTGTGCCAGTCTGAAATGTGTTGTCAATTTGTCTGCTTCGGTCTTTTACGTTCACATTTAGCCACAACGAAAAAAACAAAACAAAAACATAATCTTTGCATTCCCCTGAAATCACAGTAATCAGTGGAAAAAGCCGCCAGATATTCGGAGCGCGTTGAATTTTGTCACAGATAATCACCTCTTTAGGGCATTAGGAAAATCTCCACCATGACAGAGAGATATTTAGGCCTTGTTTGGGTAAGCCTTGAGAGATCCCACACTCAGACCCGCAATATTTCAACATGTGGTTGTGCCTGCCAGTGATGAGGTCACAAGATGCTGAATGAGAGTTCCCACTGGCAGAAGTCATGCAGTAATGGCAAAGATGAAGAAAAAGATGCTATTCTGGGCCAAAAATGCACCAGACGGTAAGCTTGACCTCATTCTTCTAACAATCGTGGCCTTGTATGTGCTGTAGGTGTGCAGAAACGGGAAAACAGGGGAATCCATCTTGTTGCACGTCACTCTCATTTGTACTGAACAGAATCACAAGAACCAGTCAGAGTCTTCAGAAACTTTTTATAAAACATAGACATCTGGAAGCGACCAGAAATAGAAGAACAAATTTGCTTGACGAAGAGCAGCATCGAGTTAATGACTGACACTAATGAGTTTGCTAGCTTGCACAGAGACATTCAGAGTTTTCCAAAGAATGGAAAGATACAGTGACAATGAAAACAAGACAAAACACCAGAAATGTCAACATTCCTTTCAGATACGTCGTAAATTTATACAAAGAAAAGTCTGTGTACGTACCACTGAAATTACACCGTCATTTCACTTCGCAAACCACTAACCTCTAACCACATGGTCCATAGCTTGAGCCGGATTGTGAAATATTAACATCATATACACTGATATAGCAAATATGCTTCAGAAGCATAAAATGTGACCACAGTGCACTGTTTATGCTGAATTTTCTCAAAAATGGCAACACAGCCCACAATTGAATGCAGCAAGATTCTATCTTTGGTAAGCACTGCCTCACATCTGTTGGTAATGAGGTTTCAAGTGGAGCGCCGGAGGTTAGTTTCATTCGTTACCTCTCTGTTCGTTTTGTAAATAATGATGTCATTGTAATGATTATGATTTTTGTATGGGAACATCCATTATGGTGCAGACATCAGTAATTCACTCATGGTGTGAAATTCTTACGCATGGATCCCGCTCATTTAATTTCATTCATTATTCACTGGGTTCTTCACCAAATCACTGGTTCCTTCTTCTATTATACACTGGGTACTTCCCTAATCCATCGCCATTGGATTCTTCCATAATCCATGGGTTTGCTAATCCGTCTCACGACAGTACAGTGGTACCTCACCATACGAAATTCCCAACAAACGAAAAATCCAGGTCACGAAACGCATTTAGCTAAAATTTCCGTCTCTGGATACAAAACAAATTCAGATTACGAAAGTGACATCTCAAAAATTCAAACAATGCGCGAGTTGCTCCCCCATTGGCTATCTCCCAACATCCCGCCCCGCTGGCCTCCCATTGGCTATATCCAAACATCCCGTCCTGCTGGCCTCCCATTGGCTTGGAAGGAGCTGTATCTCCACAATACCCGTGACGCAGCTCCCTCCCATTGGCTATTATGGAGCTGCATCTCCATAATACCCATGATGCTTTTTGACCCATTGTTCTTTCACGGAGTTCTAATACGCTTAAAGGACAGAGTTACTGTTGTTTCGTGAGTTTTTCGAGTGTGCTTATTACAACTTTATTTTTTGGCTCAGGCTTTTAACCTTGCATAAACATTTGTAAGATTATTACTCTGCTAAGAAGACATGGTCCACACACGCACACACACACACACACACACACACACACACACAAACACACACACACACACGCACGTGTGATTCCCGATGAAAGTTATTCCCGGTGCGAGTGAAAAGAAGAAGCGGGCTCGTGGCATGCGGTTGAGTGATATCGCAAAGGAATATGGCCAAACCCATCTACCATCGGTACGATATTGAAGGAGAAGGAGGTCTTAAAAGGTATAGTTTTATAATTTTTAAAGGGTTTAGGGGGTAGTATTGGGGGCCTTGGAACGAATCAGGCCTTTTACATGTAAAATGCGGTTCAACTTACGAAAAGATCACGTTACGAAATCACTTCTGGAACGGATTAATTTTGTAAGATGAGGTACCACTTTATCTACTTTCAGTCTATGTCCTTTTACGCCTACTGTTATTTATGTGGTTGTTTAATTATTTATGTGATTTTCTCATTAGTCCATTTCTATTGGCTCATTTAGCTGATGTCTTCACTGAAAGCTCTTTCAAATTGGAAAACAATACAACTGAAGGTCTCCTCCATCATCCAGGCACCATCACACTGCCTTATTTTTCTCCTGACTTTCGATGATACTTTTTGTTCTGTCGTCACCGGAATCGCTTCTTCATGACAAACAGCAACACTCTTCCCCGATTGATCCACTCATTGCACTCTTTGTCTCATATTTAAATTTTCTTGCCTGGTACCAAGTCATATTCTGGGATTCTTGATCTCATTTATTCATCCATTTTCTAAACTGCTCAAATCTAATTAGGGTCACAGGGAGGCTGGTTCCCATCTCGACTGGCCCTGGACAGATTGCCTGGCCAGCACTTTTATGACCATTCTCACTCACACCTAGTGGCAAGTTCGGAGCAGCAAATTAGAATACTGTGCATGGATTTGGACTGTGGGAGGAAACTGGAGTACCTGGAGGAAACCCATGCAAGCATGGGGAGAACATGCAAACTTCACACAGAAAAGGCCGAGCTGGGAATCTAAAAAAAAAAAAAAAGACAGGGCTTTCCTGCTGTGAGACGAACATGCTAACCGCTACGCTACCATGTTGCCTTGGATTCTTGATCTGTTGAAAGAAAATGTTCTGTTCGCTCCCTGAATGGCTGCACCAGACTCGTGAGCTTCTGCTTTTATTCAGGCAGAGCACAGAGACTCCTGGAGTGCTCCGTACCATGTTGGAGTCACACTGAAATATTACTCTGTATAAACACTGAAAACGAGTCATCACCTTTTTTTTTTTTCATGAAATCTCTGCATTTTTCTAATCTCTCACTTTTTTGTTAATTTTTATCGAATCAAAATATATTATGTGTGGAGAGAGACACGATTGTTTTAATCTTTAGTGCAACTCATATACCATAAATAGTAATGCACTGTCCCATAGTCGAAAGCCAGTAGACGATATATTCCACAACACCTCTTTGAGGTCTAGACAAAGTCCTAATCTATGTTCAGAAAATTGGCCCCCATTCCCTTATCTGTCCCCCCAAGCCTGCGTCCTTCCCATTCTCTCAGAACGACTATCCAAATAAGGACATAAAAATGTACGTACGTCTTCTTCAGCCCCTTTGTGGCACACATGCAGCCCACATGGTGAGCACAGCATCCTCGAACCCTGACTCGCGCTTAAGTGCTAGCAGGTGCTCTTACGCAGTCTGTCGTCCTGGGACAGGAACCGAGTCTCCCTGCCCCGTCCGTTATCAACCACAACTGGTGCCTGAAAAAACAGAAATGATCTGGCATCAACACGTTTCAATTTTCTTTTTTAAAGAAGTGACTTCACTGTCTGAGAACTATAAACAGAATGTAGTTTCAGATTGTTTCGATGGTTTGTGATGCCCACATAAGGAAATATATGAGGGCAATAGACTCCCGTTCCAAGTAATATTACTCTGTGGGAAGCTGGCCCGAGTGTTGGTGAAGTAGGTCTGGGGTAGGACATTGATGTATATTCCTTTTCCTTTCACTAGGGCCTGCAGAGCGACTCCCTTTCACTGCAAATTATAGGACATTTCAGAGACTGGGAAGTTGGAATTTGAACATCATCCAACCACGCGAAAATAAACCAAAATGCTAAATTTGAGCAATAGCATGTGGTTATTTATTCATGCTATAGCACATTTTAATCCCGAACTAAGACTTCTTGAGCTTTTGATTAAAGTCTCAAGTAAAATATGAAAAACTATCATTATTATTGTGAAGTGATTTATACCGCTGTCACACAATCAGCCCTGGCTATGCTTTACAGAAACCCGTGGGCCTTTCGGGCTCGTTTTGACTACCACTGTATTAAGAAATGGGGTGGCACACTGGCGTAGTAGTTAACACACCCACCTCTCAGCAAGAAGGGTCTGGGTTTGAAACCCAGGCTTGGCAAGGGTTTTTCCATATGGAAATCAAATACCTATTTTGACCATTTTGCGTGGGTTTGCTCTGGGTTCCACTGTTCACTGCTCTGGCTTCCACTGCTCTGGGTTCCACTGTTAATCCAGTTTCCTCTGTTTAGGGTGTACCTCATTTTCACCCAGAGTTGGTTGAGATAGGCTTCTGCCTTTCTGTGAGCCTAAGAAAATAAAGTTCAGTTCATTTTCTGTACCTGCTTAATCCTAACTTGGGTCTCGGGGAGGCTGGCGCCCATCCCAGCCAACTTTGGGCGAGGGCAGAGTACACCCTGGACAGCTCGCCAGGCCATCGCAGGGCGGAAACACGCCGACGGCTTTGCAGCCTACTCTTGTTGAAAGTCAGCAATGGTTCTTTTACATGCCTCTCACCATAGACAGTGACAGACATGGCCCGCCTTTGATAACCCAGTTAGCTGCACTGGGGGGGGACAGTGACAACCTTGTGCAGAGTGGGACTCGAACCTCCAACCTTTGGATCAGCGATCCAGCGCCCTATACCACTAGACCACCACTGCCCCTAAGAAAATAAAGCTGTATGGCAAATGAACGAATGTAATGAATGTGTTTCTTTTCTGGACATTACAGCACCAGGTACCGGTTATCAATACGCCACTGTTCTACCACTGAGGCATCCGTGTGCCTGGATGAAAACAGATCCAGTGCTGTTTAATCTTTATAACTAACTTGGTCCCCATCCTTCCCTTTTTTGTTACTCTTCCAGATATCGATGAGTGTGAGACAAATACCCATCAGTGTAATCCCACACAGGTGTGTATAAACACAGTGGGCGGTTACTCCTGCTCCTGCACCGAGGGCTACTGGCTGGTGGCTGGACAGTGCCAGGGTGAGTACCTGAGGCGAGACGGTCGGGTTCAGCAGATCACTGTGGGATGTATTTCTATTCCTGCAGCAGTTTCTATAAAAAAAAAAAAAGGGCTGGACACCCCCACGCCATGGACCTTGCTCTGTGGACCTCTGCCCAGTTTTCTGTTTGTTTCAAGCCTCATACTTCATCTGGTGAACCATGCAGATGCATAAGCAAATAACGATTTCCTAACAAAGTAACCGAATGAAATAATATATTAATCGAAAACAATCAAGATTTTATAATGAACCGAGTCCTAATCTGCATTTTGATGATGTCCAACAATACACCTGAGTCTGTATTTTCTGCTTTCCTTTCTCAAAAATGCAGATATTGATGAATGTCGCTACGGTTACTGTCAGCAGCTCTGTGCAAACCTGCCGGGTTCTTATTCCTGCTCCTGCAGCCCAGGATTCAATCTTAATACTGACAGCAGAACCTGTGAAGGTACATGAATTTTCTTAAAATAGTGTCCTCTGTGCTCGACCTAATCATAACCTAGCACCCAGGAACCGGAAAATCAATACACCGAACTCTAACCTCTGCCTCAGTAACCTCATCCCTTAAATTTAACTCTGCTTCTTCTTCTTCTCCTTTTCCTTTCGACTGTTTTCTTCAGGGGTCACCACAGCGAATCATCTGCCTCCATCTCACCCTGTCCTCTGCATCTTCTACTCTTACTCCAACTACCTTCATGTCCTCCTTCACCACATCTACAAATCCTCTCTTTGGTCTTCCTCTGGGCCTTCTGCCTGGTAGTTCCAACCTCAGAATCCTACTACCAATATACTCATTATCCCTCCTCTGTACATGTCCAAACCATCTCAATCTAGCCTCTCTGACCTCACTAACTATAATATTTACATTCTTAACCCCACACCTGACATTAACTTAAACTTTTTTGAATGTCTGGCCATAAAGCTGCCTGAGGTAATCTCAAATAGTATTTGGATTGAACCTAAAATAAACATTGTTTGTGTTGGCAGATGTAGATGAGTGTGGGACGAGCCCCTGCACTCACGGCTGTCTGAACTCATACGGCTCGTTCATGTGCAACTGTGACGAAGGCTTCGAACTCGCCTCCGACGGAACTACCTGCATCGGTGAACAGAGGAGGAAGCGGTGAAAAGCAGGGCAAAGGAAGTGGAAGGAAAACAAGTGATACAGAACAAGAGCAGGACAGATAAATAGAGAGATGAAACAAATCAAAGGGGAAGAGCAGGAACACTGAGAAACAGTTTAGAATCTTAAAGAGTCAGAGAGGGAAAACAGATGAGTGGATAAAATTATAATGTGTGTGTGTGTGTGTGTGTGTGTGTGTGTGTGTGTGTGTGTGTGTGTGTGTGTGTGTGTGTGTGTGTGTTTATCTCATGTTCTATCTTCTTTTTGTCAGATATGGATGAATGCAGTTTCTCAGACTTCCTGTGTCAGCACACGTGCATAAATACTCCGGGCTCATTTGCCTGCACATGTCCACCTGGTTATTACGTTTTTGAGGACAGCCGGAGCTGTGAAGGTAATTTAAACATTTACCACATGTCATAAAAACAGCAATGAAGTTTCTCAAAACATTGAAATTGCCTGATTCACTGAGAACGAGTTTTCTCTGACTCATGATAGATATTTATTCATAAAGTTGAAAGTTGACTGTACTGTACTGAATATCAATGGTGGAATATGAGTGTTATGATAATATAGCACTTCATTTACATCTAATCTAAATATTGTTTGTCACTACTATGCAAGAATTTTATTCACCCCACTGAACGAGGACATCGACACCAGATAGTCCATGATACCTTCTATGGAAAACTCTTAATAATAATAATAATAATAATAATAATAATAACATTTTCAATTTTTTTACAAATACAGTAGACAAAGACACAGCCTGAGAATATATCAGAAAATATACCGTAATCCCCCTTATTTCGCGGTTAATGGGGACTAGGCACCATTGCAAAAAAAAAACCACGAAATTAATCCTGCCACTTCTTAAGGACACCCACTCATCTATATATATATATATATATATATATAATATAAAATTTATATAGACGTTAATTTTAAAGTGTTCTATGAATGTTAATGTCATACAGGCAATGTGTGTGTATATATATATATATATATATATATATATATATATATATATATATATATATATATATATATATATATATATATATAAAAACAGTGAGTCGTCGACTTCCGACCGTGTTTGGTTCTAGCAGACCGGTCGTAACTTGATCTGGTCGTATGTCGACTTTCCATCCAAATACACTCACACCAAACAAAAACAGATGGATAAAACTCGCACATTTAAAGCTATATATCTATTTTCAATTCCACGTCACTGTGACACGCAGCGGAGAACCAATCCTTTCTGTGCTCTACTGTGTGGGCGGGTCCCATAGCTTCAAACTCCAATTTTATTGGATTATAACAACAGCCACAGTCTGCGCGTGTTGTTTGGGTAAAGAGATAAATTTCCCTTGTTTTGATCGGCTCATTTCCATGAAGCCAAGCACATCTGGCAAACAAACACAAAGGGACAGACATGGAAAAACTTCAACCCGCAGACCAGCTGATTGCCGAATCCAATAAAATAAGAGTTTCAAGGTATTGGACCCGCCCACACAGAAAGGATTGGCTCTCAGCTTCGCGCCACAGTGACGTGGCATTGAAAGTAGATGAATAAATTTGCTCTGAGCAGTTAGAAAGTGAAGCTGCATCATCTCCTGCTTGGCCTTTTAAGATGCTGGCGCTGCTGGCAGCCCAAACAACTGTCGTGCACAACACTCGCACTGCACTGCCATGACTCATATTTCACCACTTTTGCGGTTGTAAAGTCGATCAGACGTAACTTGAATAGGTCGTAAGTCGACGACTCACTGTATAAATAAATTTAGTATAAATAAATTATACACCTTATAATGACAATAAATGGACAGGACAGGGCAGGAACACAGAAGGACAGATGTTGATCGATTTTGCAAAATGGATGGAAATGGCTGTGGTGAATACTTTCTTCCAGAAGAGACAGTAGCATAGGGTGACTTATAAAAGCAGAGGTAGGAGCACACAGGTAGACTACATCTTGTGTAGGTGATGTAATTTGAAGGAAGTCAGTGACTGCAAAGTAGTAGTGGGTGAGAGTATTATCAAACAGCATGGGATGGTGGTGTGCAGGATGATGATGATAGTAAGGAAGGTGAAGAAGGCAAAGGCAGAGCAGAAGACAAAGTGATGGAAGCTGAAAATGGAAGAGTGTCGTGTTCTCTTCAAGAAGGAGTTGAAACAGGCTTTGGGTAGTCAGGAAGTGCTTCCAGATGACTGGACTACCACAGCTAATGTGATCAGGGAGACAGGTAGGAGAGTACTTGGTGTGTCATCTGGAAGGAAAGTAGATAAGGAGACTTGGTGGTGGAATGAGGACGTGCAGGAGTGTGTACAAAGGAAGAGGTTAGCTAAGAAGAAGTGGGGCATTGAGAGGACCGAAGAGCGTAAACAGGAGTACAGGGAGACACAGCGTAAGGCGAAGGTAGCGGTGTCAAAGGCCAAACAGAGGGCGTATGATGACTAGTATGATAGGTTGGACAGTAAGCAGGGAGAAAATGATTTATACAGGTTGGCACAGCAGCCAAATAGAGATGGGAAGGACGTGCAGCAAGTTAGAGGGATTAAGGACAGAGTGGGTGGGAAGATGGAAAGAGTACTTTGAAGAGCTGATGAATGAGGAAAATGAGGGAGAAAAAAGAGTAGAAGAGGTGACTGTTGAGGAGCAGGAAGTAGCAAAGATTAGTAAGGAAGAAGTGAGGAGGGCATTGAAGAGGATGAAGAGTGGAAAGGCAGTTGGTCCTGATGACATACCTCTGGAGGTATGGAAGTGTCTAGGATAGGTAGTAGTAGATTTTCTGACAAGAACATTCAACAAGGTCTTAGAGAGTGAGAGAATGCCAGAGGAATGGAGAAGTGTGCTTGTGCCCATTTTTAAGAACAAGGGAGAGGGACATGCAGAGTTGCCACAACTACAGAGGGATAAAGTTGATGAGCCATACGATGAAGTTATGGGAAAGAATAGTGGAAGCTAGACTAATGGCAGAGGTCAGCATTTGTGAACAACAGTTTGGTTTCATGCCAAGAAAGAGCACCACAGATGCAGTGTTCGCTTTGAGGATGTTAATAGAGAAGGACAGAGAAGGTCAGAAGGAGCTGCATTGTGCCTTTGTGGATCTGGAACAGAATGACAGGGTGCCGAGATAGGAACTGTGGTATTGCACGAGGAAGTCTGGAGTGGCAGAGAAATATGTTAGAGTGGTGCAGGACATGTATGAGAGATGTAAGACAGTGGTGAGGTGTGCTGTCGGTGTGACAGAAGAGTTCAAGGTGGAGGTGGAACTGCATCAAGGGTCAGCTCTGAGCCCCTTCTTGTTTGCTATGGTGATGGACAGGCTGACAGACAAGGTTACACAAGAATCTCCATGGACTATGATGTTTGCAGATGATATTTTGATATGTACTAAGAGCAGAAACAAGTGGAGGCAAATCTAGAGAGGTGGAGGTATGCCTTGGAAAGGAGAGGAATGAAGGTTAGCATCAGTAAAACAGAATACATGTGTGTGAACGACAAGGACCCAACAGGAACGGTGAGGTTACAGGGAGCAGAGATAAAGAAGGTGGAGGATTTTAAGTACTTAGGCTCAACAATCCAGAGCAATGGAGAGTGTGGAAAAGAGCTGAAGAAGCGTGTGCAGGCAGGTTGGAATGGTTGGAGAAAAGTATCTGGTGTGATGTGTGATAGGATGGTATTGGCAAGAATGAAAGGAAAAGTGTACAAGACGGTGATGAGGCCAGCGATGGTGTATGGTTTAGAGACAGTGGCCCTGGGGAAAAGACAGGAGGCAGAGCTGGAGGTAGTAGAGATGAAAATGTTGAGGTTCTCTTTGGGAGTAACGAGGATGGATAGGATCAGGAATGAGTACATCAGAGGGACAACACATGTAAGACGTTTTGGAGACAAAGTCAGAGAGGCTAGATTGAGATGGTTTGGACATGTACAGAGGAGGGACAGTGAGTATATTGGTAGTAGGATGCTGAGGTTGGAACTACCAGGCAGAAGGCCCAGAGGAAGACCAAAGAGAGGATTTGTGGATGTGGTGAAGGAGGACATGAAGGTAGTTGGAGTAAGAGTAGAAGATGCAGAGGATAGGGTGAGATGGAGGCAGATGATTCGCTGTGGCGACCCCTGAAGGGAACAGCCGAAAGAAAAAGAAGAAGAAGAAGAAGAAGAAGATAATGACAATAAATATATATATAAACACATACTGTATAACAAACCTTATAAATAACAAATCCACAGCCACGTTGAGGAGTAGAATCACTGGCAGCACTGGTGCTTGGTTGGGGTTCGTCAGCGCCTCCAGAGCCTTTGCTTTAGTACGTATCATGTTAGTGTCCAAACTCACATTATTTTTATGGCAGTCCGTAATCCACAACGATAAGGAATTTTCCATTTTCACAACTGTTATGCTCCGTGCTAGTTGGTTGCGCTTAACTCTCTCTCTCTCTCTCTCTCTCTCTCTCTCTCTCTCTCCATAAACTGCATGTGCTGGTTAGGGGCGTGGCTGTTACCTGCATGTGAAATCCAGAGAGTGCACCTGAATTCTCTCAGCCAGCTGCTATAAAGAGCTCCGTGCTCAATCAGTTTCCGTGTTGATACTCCCCCAGTGATTTTGGTTTTTGTTTTTCCCTCACCACTACAGTGAACACGTTTTTTCCCGCACTCCAATGCTTCCTCTGAGCTCAATAAAAGTCATTGTTTCATGAGGGAGGAAAGGTGTGTTGGATGCTGGGAAATATAATCTCGACCAGTCAGCTTGTTGGATTCACAGCCAATCAAAAAATGTAGTTGAATATTCATATAGTGCTCATGAATTTTGAATAATCTTTAATTTTTTGATTTCCCGATGGGAAATCCCACGATGTTGCGGGGACACAAAGTAGGAAACGTGAAGTGGTAGGGGATTACTGCAGTCCTACGAAGCTCATGAAGATCGAGGAGCTCTGAAAACAAGTCCAGGACAGAACTCGGGGGGGGGGGGGGGGTGTTCTATCAAGTAATAAATAGTCCTTGCTTTGTCCACCAAATGAAGCAACATGAAGCCCATTAGTCACAAACCAAAAATAAGATGGGACTGTCCATCATAATTCTGAAACAGTTAAAAAAAAAAAAAGAGATGAGACAGGGAAGCAACCAAGAGGCTAACGGTAAGGTTCAACACGATGCAACCGCCACCATGTTTCACATTTCTGATGGTGTACTGATGTTGATGGCCAGATTAGTTTAGTAGAAAAGGTGAATGCTCATCTGCTTAGAAATTTTAATAATTGTTGTTTATATTCTGTTCAATTTGAATTGATGATGACGATAATCAGTGTTGACCTCACTGACCCCTAACTGACTGTTGTTTGTTTGATTTCAAAGATCTCAATGAATGTGAGTCAGGTAACAACACATGTACAACAGCACAAGTGTGTTTCAATTTCCAGGGAGGGTACACTTGCCTGGACCCCCTCATATGTGAACCACCATACCTAGAGCTCAGTGATAAGTGAGTCACACGGTGTTTAAATTCACTTCGTCATCATAATACTGCTCCTGTTAAAATAAAATAATAATTTCATGTCTGTCTGTTCTGTCTCTCTGTCTCAGTCAGTGTATTTGTTCTGCTGAGAACCCTGCGTGTCGAGATAGGCCTTTCACTGTTCTGTACCGCCACATGGACTTGTCCTCTGGCCGCAGTGTCCCTGCTGATATTTTTCAGATGCAGGCAACCACACGATATCCCGGGGCTTTCTACATCTTCCAGATCAAATCTGGAAACGAGGGACGTGAATTTTACATGCGGGTGAGTTGCAACCAGAGTTTAAAATACTTCATCACCTGAGAGAACATGCAGAAAGAAAAAGTTATGGCTGTCTCATTCATTCCTTCATTTGTCAAACCACTTAAGCATACTGGGGTCACCAGTCTGGGCCAAGTCTGGGCAAGGATAGGTTACACCCTGGCTAACTCACACAAAATCATTCACTCTCACATTTTGGGATGACTTTGAACAGTCAATTAGCCTGCTGTACATATTTTTGGAATGTGGGAGGAAACCAGAGTAGCTGGAAGAAACCCACGCAACCACAGTGAGAACATGTAAACTCCACACAGAACACCTGAGCTGGGAATTGAACCCAGGCCTTCATGCTACGAGATGGATGTGCTAACTACTTCACCACCGTACTGCCCCTATAGAGGTTTTGCAGTCACGTAACACGCTGAGTAGCAACTCTGTTTATGCCGCCATAAGTGAAAGAGTGAAAACAAACGTATACTTTGCAATTGAGGTGCCTGTTTTTAGCGTGGTAGATTATATAAATATGAATGTTGACAGCCGTAATACAATCCCAGTGCTTTCCGAGCTCCCTGCTAATTATGATAACGATCATAAACTACAGTATTTTCAAAAACTATGGTTATCAGGGCTAACAAATGACCCATACGTTTTGCCCGATGGTTTGTTTGTTCACTACATGGATGAAGCAACGGACAGGATCCCTGGTTTAACATACCCAGATATCTATCATTATTTGATTAATCGCACATCTGATTATACTCACGAAACCTGAAAAGTTTCAAAGGGCTTAGAGTGTACCAATCATTGTTAATGATTACTCCCCCCTGGAACTTGGTGCATTCCGGTTCTGTAATGCATTGTGGGATTAAATGAGTGAAGCGGAAACCAAAGAACGGCATGTTTGTTGTGTGTGTTAGAAAACGTATTAAAGACTGTTAAAGTCCAATCTGGGAAGCGTATGAGTATTTTTTATCCGGATGGGTTTCGGCACTTCGCGAGCATATTATACCCTGGAAAGCCTCGAATATCGCCCATGGCAAGCTGTGTGAGGACACCAAAGTATTAATCATGGCAAAGCTAATTATGACTTTTATTTATTATTATTTTTTTTAATAATTTTGCCTACATTGTATATTAAGCACAAACATGTGGATCTAAATCTCTGAAGTATTATAATAGTTATATTATATATACTGTACATGTTATAATAAAGACTAAATAGCATTTTAGCTGCCCTCGGCTTATAAATGGACACCAGATATACAGTTAAATAGAATCAAACTGTGGTTAAGACAATAAATAATAATATATCTACTGATAAAAATGCAGCCATGAGGCGGGGGGGGGGGGGGTTGGGGGCACCAAGCCCGGATAAATGCAGAGGGTTGCGACAGGAAGGGCAGTCAGCGTAAAACTTCTGCCACATTTCCAATGCAAATGATCAAAACAAAATTCATACTGGATCGGTCGAGGCCCGGGTTAACAACGACCGCCATCAGTGCTGTCAACCAACAGGGTGCTGATGGAAATTGGACTACTGTTGGTCGAAGACGTCGAAGAAGGAGAGGCAGGAGGCGTGTCCGTAGGCAGAGAGAGAAATGCGTGAGCCTAGGACTGAGAGTAGGGACTTTGAATGTTGGAACTATGCAAGGAAAAGATAAAGAGTTGGCTGACATGATGCAGAGGAGGAAGGTAGACATACTGTGTGTTCAGGAGACCAGGTGGAAAGGTAGCAAGGCGAGAAGCTTAGGAGCAGGGTTTAATCTGTTTATCACGGTGTGGATGAGAAGAGAAATGGAGTAGGAGTCATCTTGAAGGAGGGGTTTGTCAGGAATGTTCTAGAAGTGAAAAGAGTGTCAGACAGAGTAATGCGTCTCAAGTTAGAAATTGTAATGGTCAATGTTGTTAGTGCCTATGCCCCACAGGCAGGATGTGAGCGAGAAGAGAAGGAGAGATTCTGGAGTGAGTTAGATGAAGTGATGCAGAGTACCCCCAGAGGTCATTGGGTGATAGAGCCATAGAGTGGTCATTGGGGCAGACTTCAATGGACATGTTGGATACGGAGGGGACAAGGAAGTGATGGGCAGGTTTGGTATCCAGGACAGGAACACAGAAGGACAGATGTTGATCGATTTTGCAAAAAGGATGGAAATGGCTGTGGTGAATACTTTCTTCAAGAAGAAACAGGAGCATAGGGTGACTTATGAAAGCGGAGGTAAGAGCACACAGGTAGACTACATCTTGTGTAGGCGATGTAATTTGAAGGAAGTCAGTGACTGCAAAGTAGTACTGGGTGAGAGTGTTGCCAAACAACATAGGATGGTGGTGTGCAGGTTGACGCTGATGACGAGGAAGGTGAAAAAGGCAAAGGCAGAGCAGAAGACAAAGTGGTGGAAGCTGAAAAAGGAAGAGTGTCGTGTTGTCTTCAAGGAGTAGTTGAAACAGGCTTTGGGTAGTCAGAAGTGCTTCCAGATGACTGGACAACCACAGCCAATGTGATCAGGGAGACCGGTAGGAGAGTACTTGGTATGTCCTCTGGAAGGAAAGTAGATAAGGAAACTTGGTAGTGGAATGAGGAAGTGCAGGAGTGTGTACAAAAGAAGAGGTTAGCTAAGAAGAAGTGGGACACAGAGAGGACCGAAGAAAGTAAACAGGAGTACAGGGATACACAGTGTAACGCAAAGGTAGCGGTGTCAAAGGCCAAACAGATGGTGTATGATGACTGGTATGATAGGTTGGACAGTAAGGAGGGAGAAAATGATTTATACATGTTGGCACAGCAGAGAAATAGAGATGTGAAAGACATGCAGCAAGTTAGAGTGATTAAGGACAGAGAGGGAAATGTATTGACTGATGACAGAAGTGTGCTGGGAAGATGGAAAGAGTACTTTGAAGAGCTGATGAATGAGGAAAATGAGAGAGAAAAAAGAGTAGAAGGGGTGACCGTTGAGGACCAGGAAGTAGCAAAGATTAGTAAGGGAGAAGTGAGGAGGGCATTGAAGAGGATGAAGCGTGGAAAGGCAGTTGGTCCTGATGACATACCAGTTGAGGTATGGAAGTGTCTAGGGGAGGTAGCAGTAGATATTCTGACAAGAATATTCAACAAAGTCTTAGAAAGTGAGCAGATGCCGGAGGAATGGAGAAGTGTGCTTGTGCCCATTTTTAAGAACAAGGGAGATGTACAGTGTTGTGGCAACTACAGAGGGATAAAGTTGATGAGCCATACGATGAAGTTATGGGAAAGAATAGTGGAAGCTAGACTAAGGGCAGAGGTCAGCATTTGTGAACAACAGTTTGGTTTCATGCCAAGAAAGAGCACCACAGATGCAGTGTTTGCTTTGAGGATGTTAATAGAGAAGGACAGAGAAGGTCAGAAGGAGCTGCATTGTGCCTTTGTGGATCTGGTGAAAGCATATGACAGGGTGCCGAGAGAAGAACTGTGGTATTGTATGGGGAAGTCTGGAGTGGCAGAGAAGTATGTTAGAGTGGTGCAGGACATGTATGAGATGTAAGACAGTGGTGAGGTGTGCTGTCGGTGTGACAGAAGAGTTCAAGGTGGAGGTGGGACTGCATCAAGGGTCAGCTCTCAGCCCCTTCTTGTTTGCTATGGTGATGGACAGGGTGACAGACGAGGTTAGACAAGAATCTCCATGGACTATGATGTTTGCAGATGACATCGTGATCTGTAGTGAGAGCAGAGACCAAGTGGAGGAAAATGTAGAGAGGTGGAGGTATGCCCTGGAAAGGAGGGGAATGAAGGTTAGTCGCAGTAAGACAGAATACATGTGTGTGAACGACAAGGACCCAAGAGGAACGGTGAGGTTACAGGGGGCAGAGATAAAGAAGGTGGAGGATTTTAAGTACTTAGACTCAACAATCCAGAGCAATGGAGAGTGTGGAAAAAAGGTGAAGAAGCGCGTGCAGGCAGGTTGGAATGGATGGAGAAAAGTATCTGGTGTGATGTGTGATAGGAGGGTATCGGCAAGAATGAAGGGAAACGTGTACAAGACGGTGATGAGGCCAGTGATGTTGTATGGTTTAGAGACAGTGGCCCTGGGGAAAAGACAGGAGTCAGAGTTGGAGGTAGCAGAGATGAAAATGTTGAGGTTCTCTTTGGGAGTAACGAGGATGGATAGGATCAGGAATGAGTACATCAGAGGGATAGCACATGCAAGATGTTTTGGAGACAAAGTCAGAGAGGCTAGATTGAGATGGTTTGGACATGTACAGAGGAGGGATAGTGAGTATATTGGTCGTAGGATGCTGAGGTTGGAACTACCAGGCAGAAGGCCCAGAGGAAGACCAAAGAGAAGATTTATGGATGTGGTGAAGGCGGACATGAAGGTCGTTGGAGTAAAAGTAGAAGATGCAGAGGATAGGGTGAGATGGAGGCAGATGATTTGCTGTGGCGACCCCTGAAGGGAACAGCCGAAAGGAAAAGAAGAAGATATCTACTGATAAAAATTACTTGCCTCCAACAAAATGTTGGCTACATACACGACTGGTAGGAGCTGGTCGCCAGTCTATCCTTTTGTTGTCTGTATCAGCTCTTTTCAAAGCAGAAATCCATTTCTCTTGTCGGGCTTTATTAGCAGCGAATCTGTGATATTTAACACCTGCTTTCTTTCCTCTATAATTTGTACAACCGACAGCAACACAGCAAAGTGCCATTTTGTACTTGTTTAATAAATAAATGCAGTATTAAACCCTTACACATGCTTGTGCTATTGTGTTGGGGCCGGAGTGAATGGTTTGTTTTCACTCCAATATGGTGGTATAAACAAAACCCGCATTGGGATAATGTATGCATGACGTCAGCTGCAAACCTATAGCTATAACATGTGTCTGAAGATGAAGGCATTCGCACAGCAGGTGGAAATAAAACACCTGTAACAGAGCAATGTGACCAGTAGAGGGAGCTCTAAGCGTGATAAAGTCACAGCTCAGATTTTCTTTCTCCAAATCTGGCTTGCTTGTGAAGTATTCTAGATCACATTTTATAGAGCTTCAGGCAACACTACTGTACATGCATTTGTTATCCTTGCTTTCTTTTAGCTCTCTATTTTTCCCCCCACAGCAAACCAGCAACGTCAGTGCAACACTTGTGTTAGCTCGCCCAATCAGAGGGCCGAGGACAGTCATTCTGGATCTGGAAATGGTCACAGTCAATAACGTCATCAACTTCCGAGGCAGTTCTATCATCCGCCTCACGATATTCGTCTCTGAACACCCCTTCTGAGACTGTCTACATGACCTCTGAGCTTTCACCATTCCATCATGGACTTCCTGTGACCACATCACCCATCAGGCAGCTGTGTTTGTTCATGTCAGTGAATGTTTTGCTATTTTGGACTGTTTTACTATTGTGTCCACCCGTTTAGATAATGTTTAATACTCTGTAATTAAGACTGACATGTTGCACCAAAGAGATGTTTTATAAATTCTGCATCTTGGACAAGGAAGTGAATAAAAATGGCGACTTCTTTTTTGTCCCCTTTTACTCTCACACATGCAGTCAGAAGGATATTTATGGCTTTTTCCTTGTTCGTGTGATTGTCTTTCTTTTCCAGAAATAACACAAACTGTTCCAACTGTTTCGTCAACAGGTTTCTGAGTTTCTTTTTTTCTCTCACAGCAGCTGGCTCTCAACCCTAAACATACTGTGAAAGCAAATGTTCAAGAAACATGTTTGTGTTTATCTCGACTTTTTTACCTGTTACATATCCCCTGGATCATCTGTTTTTCTTTTCTTTATTTTTTTTTAATTAATGTGTATAAAGTGAGCCTGGTCAGGTGAATAAAGATGAACATGATGACCTGAAAACATCTGGAATGTATTGATTGATTGATGTATTCATCAGAATATTTCGCAAAGGATATGAGAGATAGATGATAAGAATGATGATGATGAAGATGATGATGATGATGATGATGGTGATGAAGGCGTGGTGCGGCATTAGGACCCGGAGGACTCCAGCACGATTTTGCTGTTCCACCTGTTGAAAGTGCACGTACAACGTGCACGCGCTTCACAGAGCAGCCAGCAGCGCGCGCGGTGAAACAATGCGCGTTCCCTTCTCCCATCAGGAGCTCTGCTTTTAAACAAGTCGCTTTGGGGGGGAATCTCCAAACAGTCGAGGAGCTCTTCGTTCAGAATAACCTTTTATTCCTCGCAACGTTCGGTTTGAGGAAGTGTCAGGAGTTGAGCGACGCTTGAGAGCTTTCCAGGTTTGCTTGTAAGATTCAGACATTTCACTGAAAAACTTCCTGTGGATTATAATCGAGTCTTCATTATGGCCATGGAGTGCATGAAAAACTGCTGCAAGATTTTTATGGTCAAGGAGAAAGAACCAGAGCCTCAAAGTAAGTCAGGGGCTTTATCTCTCTCATTCCATAATCATAGTAATAATAATAATGATAATAATAATAATAACAATAACAACAATAGTAGTAGTAGTACTAATAAACAACAACAACAATAATGTGTTTTACATTACATATAAAATGTTTTCAAAATCATAAAATATTCCTTGCTGCATTATATAATCCATTATAAAATGAAGATTTATTTAATTAATTTAGTAATATTGATCTTTCGCGTTAATCATGTGATGTTTTATAGTCTGATTTTTTAAAAACACTTTTCGATAATCTGATTTTTTTTTATAAACACTTTTCGAGCTAAAATTCTTCAGGGTTGTTTTTGGATTTAACAAGAATCGGTGTATGAGGTTAAAAATAAAACTGGCCCTCAAGCAGAACCCTGAGGGACAACATTTTGCATTAAGCTTCTGAAGTATCTCCTCTGGAATAAAACAAGGTAGCATGCTTCACGTAAGATCAAAATCAACCAGGTTATTGTTTGTTCATGAGAACCGTGGTTTAAAACATATCGATTCGAAGGTCGTTCTGCGATGGCCTGGCGAGCCATCCATGGTGTCGTCTGCCCTCACCCAGAGTCAGCTGAGATGGGCACCAGCCTCTCCATGACCCTAATTAGGATTAAGCGGGTCAGAAAATGAATGAATGAATGAATATATGGTCAGTTGTATTCAGATGTGCACGCAGAATTGTAGGAAAATAGTCAGGGCCTTTGCCACATCTTGTGCTATAGTCATGTGTGTGTTTTGAACATTTTCTGAATTACTGTATTAAGAATGTTACAATTCTTACTGCAAAAATTTAATGACAACTTTGTCCGTTTGATTTTAATGAACCCTCTGAGAATTTATCCCTCTCTGTGTTCATTCAGCACGATAGAGTAGATTCAGCACTAGAATGATGTGATGTGTGTGTTCTGTGCAGTCATTACAGTTCGACCCTTTACGTTGGTGCCAGAAGCCGAAGTGAAGAAAAGTGCGTTTGGCGTCTCGGAGGAGTATCTTCTCTCCAAACTGCCTCCTGATGGCAAAGATATACCCTTCGTACTTCCTTCATTCAGATCTTCCTACATCCAGCCACAAGGCATGCAGTATTCCTGCTACCAGGCTGGACTACACGGTGAGTTCAGGAGCCCATCTTTATTAGGGATGCGAATAAAACACTCTTGAAATTTGAATAAATGGAATGAATCAGAGGGAGGGAGTGGAGAAATCTTCATCTTGTGTGTTTACTGTATTTTACAAAACATTAAGACCTTAATGAAGGACAGAAAGCTTTGGTGAAGAACATGTGATAGTCGCGTGTTCTGGAGTCATAAATTCAAAGATCCAATCAAGTTGCAGGATGCAAACAAAGGCCGTCACCAGGCAATTGATTTTCTGTTGCGTTGCAAGTAATAGTTCATTCTTTGTGGCGTCTTTAGTAACATGACACATTCATATTTTTATCGGAGTAATTTGATGATTATTAGCTGTTATTAGCTACTTGAATATATATATATATATATATATATATACACACACACACACGAGAGAACAGGAGTTAACACTTTCATGTACATTCCACAATCAATTATAAACAGATTAAAAGTTTTTTTTTATTTTTTTTATATAAACAGATTAAAAGTAATGGGTCATAATTAGCGAGTTGCTGTAGTGCACACATGACTTGTCAATGAGAATATACCCCAAACATTTAATTTTCACTTCCTAAACAAAAAGGAAAAGGTGATATAACAGGTAGCTATTGGCACCCATAGTCCAGAAACCTGGTACAGATGCATCTATTGTCTCGTGGGTAATACAGGAACAGGAAGTTTGTGGCTGTGTTCCAGTATCCGTGGCGTTTGACTGCATCCTTTCCTTCAGGAATCACATGGCCATTGTTAGGATTAACTGTTTGAGTATTTAATTGACCTTTCTGAGATTTGTGAGAGCAAGCTGTGGAAGCTCGAGGGATCAAGTCGACATCACTGCAGGCTTCAACAGAGGAACTTCCCACAATGCACTGTGCATAGTTTTTAAAAATAAAATTAAAAACCAGAACAGGAAAATAAAATAAAGCAGAAAAATATTTCAAACTTAAAAAAAACTATATATCTGGAAATATTTAGATAATATTTTTACTTTAACCAATCCTGGATATTTTTATAGACGAACAAAAACTACTTTAATTCTTTACTTTGAATCTCGAATTTCATTACTGATACAAAACAAATGTACTGAAACAGGTTCAGCAAGAGCCACATACGCTGAGAGGAAGGCGGAGCTATCTTCTGTGGGTCAATTTACATACGACCCCACTTTCCCCAATAACTCGAGTCATGTGATCAGCTACGTATCCCCGAGGACCGCGAGGCGTACCCTGTTGAGAGGCGAGCATATGTCAGGTTGGTCATTTGATGTTTCTGCGTCTATTTTTAATTTTTAGCTTCTGTTTTGATTTCAGTAGCAGTGTTACATGTATGCAAATAATAATGATTAATATTATCGGCTGAGGACATTTAGAAACTTTTATCAAAAAAAGGATATTTTTATCAGAGTAAAATACTGTATTTTTTTTATTAATTTTTGGTATTACATTCCTATTTTACAACGGTTTAAACATTTTTTAAACATTGCTTACAGCATATAATATTTTACACTTTACAATGTTTTGGAATTGTATTGAAATTCTTATTTATTTCAGGGTTATTTTATATACTATATACATTTAAAATAATTTTTCAGAATAGAAGTCTGTCATTGTTTTGAAATTATAATTAAATGGTTGTGTTAGGTTCTTTAAACTGCGTCGTCCTCGTTGTGCATCCAGCGGGACACGCGAACACTATGAGACGTGATGAACTCTTTGGAGAACAGTTTTAAGGAGGGAACCTTTTATAAAGCTTCTAAAGTAAATAAGCACTGACTGCAGTGAGAAATCATTTATTATTCCCATATGGTGATTTGGTGATCTTTCAGGCCTTTATAGCGGTTCGTAAATCGTCCTCTTCCTGGATGGAGACGTGTGTAAATGTTAGGTTTCAGAACGCTACTCTGTAAATATTTGACCTTCTTTATTCCCCTCAGTCTACGTCTACATTCCTTGGCCTGTCTGTGGGCAGGGATTCACTCTGAGCTCCGACCCTTTAACCTGCTGTCGTACCGCTGTGTATGTGTTGCACTGATTCTGAAGCGTTTTGGTGGTGTTTAAACAAAACCTTGGAGAGTAGTGTGCGGAAAAGGATGCAAGGGATCACAGCACAACCGAAACATTTCGCTTTTCTTGTTTATTCACAGCGAATGATTAATTCATAATACAGTCGGCACTCTACTTACGAAATGAGTCCGTTGCAGTGCCTTTTTCATAAAATGGAGTTTTTGTAAGTAGGGGTGCATATTACATGTGAAATGCGTGATTCGTTCCAAGGCTCCCAAGACGACCCCATAAACCCTTTAAAAATGATAAAAGTACACCAAGTTTGTATGAAATGTGTGTTAAAAGTAAAAGAAAATTATTTACCCTTTTTTAAATCTCTCGAACCACCCATGCGACGCTTTAAAGTCCGGGGGTCGCTGGTCTGAAGAACCCTCACCCCCATCTTCCTTCACGAGGTCCTTAAATATGGCGGTTGCTTTTTCCGAAATAATCGCCTCCGCCACTGTGTCTCCGCTTTTAAGGTCTCCTTCTGCTTCAATATCGTCCCGATTTGGAGAGGGCTTTCGGCCAAACTCCTTTGCAATTTCACTCAACCGCATCCCACTATCGTATTTTTTTTTTTTTTATTGTCTCCCGCTTCTTCTTTTCGGTGTCACCGGGAATCACTTTCTTGGGGCCTATGATGGATAACGAAATATAACGCTGCAATGATCAATCTCGAAAAAACCTCACGAGCCAACAGTCCTGTTCAACTCTCCTTCACGAACAAACAGGAAATGACAAACAGGAAGTATGGGTACAGGAATGGGTACAGTTCAGCTCCCTCCTGGTCAATGGGAGGCCAGCTGGGCGGGATGTTGAGAGACAGCCAGTGAGAGAGCAACTCGCGTATTGTTTGAATGTTTGAATGGCGCGTTTGGTGCTTTTTGTAAAAAGAGGTTGTTTTCATAAAAAGAGGGCAAAAATTTAGGACAATGTTTTTCGTAACCTGGATTTTTCGTATTCAGAGGTTTTCGTAAGTAGAGGGCCGACTGTATATGATATATGGCAGGCGCATGGAATGAAACTGAAGCTTAATTTCTCTCGCAGCCTTCGAGCAGAGTGTGAAGCAGAGACTCAGTGCCTCCATGCTGGACCTTTCGAGTCCTCACAGCCACATCCAGGTGAATTCACAACTACACCAACAAGACTGAACAAGTGTACTGATGCAGAAATGTCTTTTTTTTTAATTATTCAAACCATATTACTATATTTCTGTATTGTTTGCAGCCTTTATAATGATTTAATAACTTAAGAGGTTATAACTTCATACGGTCTTCATAAGCATTGAAAAACAGTTAATTATAGCTTTTCTCATTTAAAGCAAACAAATTGCTCTTTAAAAGTTCCCCAAATGTTGTTCTCATAAACCCGTGATAGAAATGTTGCAGTTCTAATGCATTATTATTATTATTATTTGGTAATATCGTGCTTGTAAAATGCAAACCACTTTGCAAACTAAAATGGTGAATCATTTCGGAGTTGTGAAACGGCGACGTTTAGGAATTGTAATTGAGTGTTTGAGTGTCCGAGGTTTCATTCTCTCACTACTATAACGGCTGGTTATCAAAGCCTCCAGCCTCACCTTGTTCATGTAGAGGAACACCACTTAGATCGGGTTACGAGTCCAGTTGGCGTACAATAAACATCCCAGTGGATTGCACATGTGGTGCATTCGGCCAGTTCCTGTTCCTCTCTGTTGCTTTCTCTCTGTGTGGCTCCAGTTCGATTTGTTCCTGGACAGGAGATTCTACAAATAGAACATGCTTACTCATGATATCAGAAAGCGCATTCGAATTCAACAGCCGACTTTAGCAGGGAGCCAAATTTGTGAAATTTACACTGACGTCATATGACTAGCACAAAACCAGGCGCACTGAGCGAGGTCTCATTTTTCAACCGACTTTTCTGCTCGCAGTAAAGTTCTGGAAGTCTGAATTCAATGTCTACAAAGATGGAATGGTGAGTGAGGCTGGGATTCTGGTACGAGCCCTACAGTAAACTTGAGTCTGTTTCTGATGAAACAAAGCACTTTTCGAGAATATGATTCTCATTTAATTCTAAATAGAAACACACCACACCAGCCTGAGACCCAGGGAAAGGGTGTGGCCTGAAATTTAAAGGCGTGGTTATACATTGAAAGTGATTTGTGTAATAATGTGGCTTGAGAACAACATGGCATGAGGTGCTGCTCTCTGGTGAGGCTAGTTTGTCTGACTTTAAAAAGAATTTCACAACATCTGCTGATCTCGTTTCCGTCGAACATGGCCCAGTGGGATCTGAGTCGCATGGCTGATCCAAGACTTTTGGGAATATTGCGAGATGCAATACTGGCCGTACATTTTCTAATCACATTGATGGCAGTGAACTTCAGTTAAAGTTAAAGGCTGAACATGGCCAGTGGAGAAGTACAATGACTCCATTACGATTCATTGTCCAAGTGCCGGTGCTGGTGCAGAGCCAGTTCTGCCACAGTGCCTTCTTGGAACTGGGTCACAGTTGTTTTTTACAATTGGAAAACTGAACTGTTCCATATGAGAAGTTGGAATTATTTTTCTATTGAAAACATTTTTCTCCTTGCAGCATTCAGAACTTACAGTTTCAATTTTTTGCTTTTGTTTCTTTTATGATTTCATACAAACAAACAGCTGAATAAAACAAACTAACTATATAAAACTGCTTGAATGTATATGTGTGTATATATATCTGTATATATATATATATATATATATATATATATATATATATAATATACCAGCTTTGAACTCGCCAAAAATCTGCTCCATCCAATGAGCAAAAATTCACTTTACAAGCTCTCCTCAAAATGGCTTTTCCGGGCCAATTAGCCTCGTATTCTTCTGCATGTAAAAACAAACAAATAAATAAATATTCATAAAATTAAAAAATAAGGAAATTAAGGAAGAATAGGGGAAAAAGTTAAAGAAAATGCCACAAAAACAAGACCAATTATGCAAAAAACCCTTAAACCAAGTGCATGCGCGCACGTCTGTATTTGTGTGTATTTTTATTTTAGTTACATATTATGCAGTACTTTTGAATGCTTAACTGTTATTATATGCATTTATAGCATTGAATATATATTTATTGATATTATATACACATATACATGTACGTATACGTCAGTCGGGGGGGGTGAGATCCTACTTCATGGATTTTGATGGTCACATGGGGCTC
>CM045736.1:2858390-2975890 GCA_024760905.1 Plotosus lineatus | reverse complement strand
TTCAGTTCGTGTGCTGTAAATCATGACACATGGTATTACTCAGATGTTTTTGGGTCTGGAACTTTCCAGCATAGATGCGCCCTGGTGACGGGTCAGGTGATTCAGAATATTCCAGAATGGAACTTTCCCAAACTTTAGGGAATCTACATTAAGGACCCGTTGCCGTCCAGCTGGGGCAGATCACCTCAAACGCCTCTTTGCGGCGGATCACAAAGGGGAAGTCAGCTACGGCGGATCATCTAGAGAGAATCATCCGCGGCGGATCATGGAACACGCTTCGTTTCGTCGTTCAAGACTTCATCACCAAAGTCCATCATCCACATTCACCCACAGCCAACGCGAGAATTTTCATCATTTGTTTCTTTTTATACGCGGGATTCCAAGCCTTTTACCGCCGGGCGCGCGTCGCCTCTAAATTTTCCATGCTGCAGCGGCTTGGTGACGATCTTTGTTTTGGGATCCTTGTTCAAAATGTATTTTGTTTCGCTCTAAGCTGTAAGTTATTATTTTTGCCTGACTTTGTTGATATTATTAAATTGTATATAGTTTATGTCGTGGTTTGTCATGCTTTGCTGGTTTCACGGGGCAATTTCTATCTTCTAAATTCCATACGTAACAACAACAAAATGATCACGTTCAAGAAAAGTAAAAAGCCCTGCACATCCTGAGAAGTGTCTGATTTGCATCTGTGAAAATTTCACTGGTCACTCAGGATTATTCCCCTGTGGTAGATTCAGGATTATTCCCCTGTGGTAGATTCAGGATTATTCCCCTGTGGTAGATTCAGGATTATTCCCCTGTGGTAGATTCAGGATTATTCCCCTGTGGTAGATTCAGGATTATTCCCCTGTGGTAGATTCAGGATTATTCCCCTGTGGTAGATTCAGGATTATTCCCCTGTGGTAGATTCAGGATTATTCCCCTGTGGTAGATTCAGGATTATTCCCCTGTGGTAGATTCAGGATTATTCCCCTGTGGTAGATTCAGGATTATTCCCCTGTGGTAGATTCAGGATTATTCCCCTGTGGTAGATTCAGGATTATTCCCCTGTGGTAGATTCAGGATTATTCCCCTGTGGTAGATTCAGGATTATTCCCCTGTGGTAGATTCAGGATTATTCCCCTGTGGTAGATTCAGGATTATTCCCCTGTGGTAGATTCAGGATTATTCCCCTGTGGTAGATTCAGGATTATTCCCCTGTGGTAGATTCAGGCGCTGGGCCGAACACCGATGTCGGGGTTCACGTCGCAGCCTCGCTGCAGGAAGGCCCGAGTTCGATGGTTCTCACGTTTCCTCCCACTGCCCAAAAATATACACAGGAGCTGGATTGGCTGTTCCAAATCACTCGGGGGGTGTGTTGGCCCTGTGATGACCTGGCAAGCTGTCTATAGGGCTAGGGTATAACTCTCAGAGTCGGCCGAGATGGGCAACAGCCTCGTCACTACCTGAAGTAATAAGTAGATTAAGCGCCTTAAACGTGAACGCATTTTCAGGCGATATCTGGTGTCCTTGATACGGATGTGGACTCAGACCTGCACCCTGCAGTGCGGATCCTTCGGCCCGTTCGGAATGCACTTCCGCCACTCCTGCCGTCTGTTTGCTCTCATGTTTACATGGAAGTCGTTTCTGTGCCCGGAGGCGCGTGGGGTGTGGTGGAGGGATGACGCGGTTCACGCCTGGCTATAAAACAAAGTCAGCGGTTTGTCAGAACAGCAGAAATCTGAGACCATGGACACCGAGAGATCAGTTCTGAAGGAAGGCTTTTTGGTGAAAAGGGTAAGTGTTCGTTTTTACTCCGGAAAGGTGTGTTTTACCGGATCCTTTTCTTCTCCCTGCACTCTTTGGAACATTGGAGTATTTATTGTAATCTCAGCTGAAGCCGCAGGAATCTGTACAGGAATGAAAGATCCGGCGGAAAGCAGCGCGTGTTGTGCTGGGAAACAGTGACAGGGAGCTTTGATGGCGTGGAGGTCATGTTCCCATTCCAAAGTCGTCCAAAGTGGAATAATTTCCCATCACAGGGCCCTGGAATCTTTTATTCCTCTCATCACCGTATCGTTATGGTATCGTTATGAACCTCTGACCCCAGAGATGATTACACGCAACTGACGTCTCCTTCGACAAAATAAACGATTATAACAGATAGAAGTTATTCAGGGCAGGATGCTGGTGTTATGTCAGCCTCGCAGTAAGAAAGTCCTGGGTTCTAGTCCCAGGCTGGGTGAGGGTGTTTATATGTGGAATTAGCATGTTATGCCTGTGCTTGTGTAGGCTTCCTCCGGGGACTCCAGTTTCCTCCCACAATCCAGAAACATGCACTTGGCATGAATTGTCGGCTCCAAATCGCCCATTAGGTCTGAGAGCACCGAGTGGGAATTGTGTGTGTGGCCCTGTGATGGATTGGTGCCATGTTCACAGTGCACCCTGCTTTCACCCTGAGTTGGCTGAGATAAGCTCCAGCCTTCCAGCAACCCTTGTAGGATTAAACAGGTTGGCAATTGAATGAAAATAATTATTCACCAAAAGGTCACTCAATCGTTTCCTTGAAACATTCGTCATCTGGGACAACTGAACGATATCCAGAGTGTGAGGCCAACCAGTGTTCTAGAATATACTCCACGTAAACTGAGGAAAAACAAACTATTACAATATTTTATCCCTTAAATCTACATTTTTAAACTCGACAGTTTTACATGCGATTATATTTCTTGGTATTTCTTGGACAGAAGTTAGAATTTCACAGGTTTAAAAACCAGCCACTGTAAAAACTATCCTGAATTTTTATCTGCCATTTTGGTCTGAGTATTATCCTGCGTTTGGGAGGTGGATAATGTTACTCTCCCAAGATCGTGAGCCAATTAGATTGTTCAGTTCACATGCAGTGTATACTAATAAATATGCATTATTCCACATTGTCTGTTACTATCAAAATGATTCTATCCCATAATAAAAACCTCATCTGCAACACAAGAGAAAAGGTCAACACAATTCTGACCAATCAGAATCCAGAATTTCAGTGCAATACTTTGTAATATTCCACTGTTCATGTTTCATCAGGGTCATGTGGTTCACAACTGGAAGGTTCGGTGGTTTGTTCTAAAAGCCAAGCAGCTGCTTTATTACAAGTACGAAGGAGGAAAACGCGACTCGTGCCACAGAGGAGGCGTCCCGTTACATGGCTGCGAGATTACCTGTCCATACCTGGAATGTGAGAACAGACCAGTAAGACATTAATCATGATTCATGTTTCATCACGTGGGTAGAGATCTCTGAGATGTGCTGTATGAGCACTATAAAGGGCTCTATGTAATTTATTTAATTGTTATATAACCTCGGCTGGCTTTTTGGGCGTGTCTGTGTGATTTGTTCCATCAAATTCATAGCTGCAAGCAGTTAAAGTCCCACTTCTCTAATAAACATTGTTATTAAACATGCCAGGTTACTCAGGAATCTGCTCTGGCTTGTCAGGGACATGGTGTGTGTGTGTTTTTTTTTTTTTTATTGCTTGTTGCCACGATAACCAGTATTTAATCCCATCAGAGCTTGTTGTGATGTGTGCACTAGTTAAAGATTCGGTACCAGAGCTCTCATACAGACATAACGGCCACTGTATATACTGTGTGCATATATATATATATATATATATATATATATATATATATATATATATATATATATATATATATATATATATATATATATATATATATATATATATATATATATATATATATATATATATATATATATATATATATATATATATCTGGCGGCACGGAGGCATAGTGGTTAGCACGTCCGCCTCACAGCAAGAAGGCCCGGGTTCGATTCCCGGCCTGGGCGTTTCTGTGTGGAGTTTGCATGTTCTCCCCGTGCTTGTGCGGGTTTCCTCCGGGTGCTCCGGTTTCCTCCCGCAATCCAAAGACGTGCACTGTAGGTTAATTGGCCGTTCTAAATTGACCGTAGATTTTCTCCTGCAGCGGCACTGGAACCCAGTCGTATCGGCATTTGCCTTTCCATTGGATCCTTCCGGTGGCGCCGTGACAGGGGGGGACTTGCTGCTTGGGTAACAGCCTGTCCCTCATTACTCCCTACCCAGGCTCTGTGCACTGGGGGGTATCACCAGCAGGGATACCAGCCAGAGCGCAGCCATAGTCCTTCGGGACTGACGGAGGCCTACCATATATATATATATATATATATATATATATATATATATGATAGACAGATAGATATAAATATACTGTAAAGACGTAATAAGTGTCCTGCTCCAATAAGCCGCCCCCGTGTTTTTTATCCTACATATAATAACTGCCCATGTGTACTGGGAGTAAAATATTAGATCAAACTTAACAATTTTATTGGATCAGTCTCTGTAACGGTAAAATGAGGCATTCACTGCCTGTAAAAGTGAATTAATACGGTATTTCAAGAAACCCTGCCACTGTGTTCATCATTTTCTGTAACCGCTTCATCCTAATTAGGGTCGCGGGGAGGCTGGTGCCCATCCCAGCCAACTCAGGGCGAGGGCAGAGTACACCCTGGACAGCTCGCCAGGCCATCGCAGGGCGGAAACACGCTGACGGCTTTGCAGCCTACTCTTGTCGAAAGTCAGCAATGGTTCTTTTACATGCCTCACACAATAGACAGTGAGAGACATGGCCGGCCTTTGATAACCCAGTTAGCTGCACTGGGGGGGGACAGTGACAACCCCGTGGAGAGTGGGACTCGAACCCCCAACCTTTGGATCAGCGATCCGGCGCCCTATACCACTAGACCACCACTACCCTGCCACTGTGGAATGTCTATAATATTCATCAGTATCAACACATTTGATCGTAAAACAGGAAAATATTTTGCTGTGTTCTCTTGGTAAATGTCCAACAACCGATGAACCATTAGAAACTGCTACAGCAAAACTATTTGATGCTCTGAATGAATGGAACGATGAGCCAGATATTGACCAATCAGGAAGTGATGACTGCTCACTAATTTCATACATTTAAAGACGTTCCTGGCCATGTGCCATGTGCTAAAGTTGACATTCATGTTAATTGGCTTGATTTTACATCCTGGAAAATATTTAAAGGAACAGCACCAGGAGGGAAAATTAAAGGGTCTTTTTTTTTTATAAATTATGCTGTTTTCAGTTTATTTTCAGCTTTCATGTAAGTAATTTGTTTGATACTACAAAATGAATAGTACAAATACCATTGTTTTCCACCTCTATGGTAATAAGCACTTATTGTTCCACTCCACTGGTAAATATTTTAATAAGCGCCCACCCATGCCAATTAGTAGAAGATGCAGAGGATAGGGTGAGATGGAGGCGGATGGTTTGCTGTGGCGACCCCTGAAGGGAAAACCCGAAAGGAAAAGAAGAGAAGAAGATAGAACAGTGGTCTGCTTCAAAATATTCTTTGATCTGAGTGGTCAGAAGGGATTGATTCAATTTCCACACACACATCTTTCAGGAAACAAAATAAATACATCCCTGTTAAAGAGGTTGACTGTTTTATATTTTTGTAAGGGGTCTCCAGTTCAAGTGCTTTTGTAACAGATATGTTGGTGTCCTAGCTCGTCTTGAGACTGAAGACCAGCACATCGGAGGAGTACTTCCTCGAGGCGTGTTCACGAGAGGAGCGAGATGAGTGGGCCACGGAGATCGGTGCAGCCGTCAGGAGACTCGGCAGCCCAGATGATGCTTATGTTCCTTCTCCGGCTGTGCGTAAGCCTTCACGATCGCTACAGCTTCACAGTGTTAACCTCAGGTGAGGCGAGTTTTAATCCACTCAAGTCTGTGTTCTTACCGTAATGCACACCGTGATGTCACCTGTACTGCACATTTCCTCAAAGAGATTATGGTTTTGTAGTCATTGTTTTGCTTGTTTGTTGGTAACGTGATGCACAAATTTATCAAAAGTTATTTTGATTAACTTTAGCAAAAGTGGAGTATGGCCCAAATATCATAGTTTCATAGATTTTGGAGATGACCAAATGCATTTTTTGACTGATTCTTTAACATTATGAGATTGAGAGGAAAGTGGCACAGTGGGGGTTATTTTTGCAGTTTGATGGAGGCGTGTGCTCTTGGAGAGATTCGTTATTCTCTCGATGTAGTGAGAGAGTGTGAGTGTGTGTGTGTCAAAAAGTGATTATCGTTGACATCATTTCATGTACACATTCAAACTAGGTATTTCCATAGAGACAGATCGTTATTTTATGGAAGGAAGGAGTCTCCAGTGTCATTCAACATGTAGTATATGTGTGTGTGTGTGTGTGTGTGTGTGTGTGTGTGTGTGTGTGTGTGTGTGTGTGTGTGTGTGTGTGTGTCAGTGAGGTGGTGGATTCCATGTACGATGTTCACAGTGGTATTCGGATGAGCAGCCATGTGGAACACGGAAGCACCTACATCAACTGCTTCTCCGGTCTGTAGCTGTGAGAGCTGAATTTGTCTCTTTTAATATTCTTTATAGAGTAGAGTGTAATAAAGCTATTTGTGAAATTCTAATGCTTTTACTATGTGTGTGTGTGTGTGTGTGTGTGTGTGTGTGTGTGTGTGTGTGTGTGTGTGTGTGTGTAGGCTCAGCAGTAGTGGACTGGTTGGTATTCAGTCAGCTGGCTTTGACCCGGGTGGAGGCCGTGACTCTGTCATCGGCTCTGCTCGACGAAGGCTGCGTGAGAGCTGTAGGAATGAAGAGCGCGGCTGCTGTAAGGAACGCGGCTCTTGGGGAACAGTTTCTTGACGATTCAACGGCTCTCTACAGCTTTGTACGTTTTTCTTCTGTCAAAACTGTTTTCTTTTTTTTATAAAATTACCAAATTTAAAGATTCAGTGCTGGTTTTATTAACTCCCTCCCTCCCTCTCTCTGTCTCTCTCTCTCTCTCACTCTGTCTGTGCATGTGCTCAGGCTGAGAACTTGAAGAAGAGGGGGAGTGTGAAGTCAGAGAAGTCCATGTCAGCCGTGGAGCTGAGTGGAAGAGTCCAGAAAAGAGGATACCTGGTCAAACAGGTGAGTAAAAAAATACTGACTTGAAGTTTTTCATCATAACATCATCATCATCATCATCATGATGGAACCTTCAAGGTTAGAAGTAATAGTTTATTTCTGTATCACAGAGTGAAAAACACAGAGAAAGTCTTGTATTCTTGTGTTTATTGTGTGTGTGTGTGTGTGTGTGTGTGTGTGTGTGTGTGTGTGTGTGTGTGTGTGTGTGTCAGGGACACAACGTGAAGAACTGGAAGGTGCGACTGTTTGTGCTGAGGTCAGAGCCTGGGTTCTTGCACTACTATGACCCGAGCAAGGTGAGAAGCGATGACGGCGGATATGATTGTGTGTTTAGAGGCGGAACGATTCAGCTGTCCATCAGACGATATTTACAAAACTGCTCAGCTCCAGGGATTCAGAACAGCATAATAAAAGGGAAAGTTTTAAGACAGAAGAAAATTAGATGATGTAAACAGTTACTTTGTGTAAAGTTTTAAAGACTAATTTTAAACAATTCGATTTTCTTTGAAAAGATAAAAGAAAAGGAAGAATAAAACACTTGAGAAATAATTTGAAGCTAAATATTTCAATTAAATAAAATGTTGGTATTTTCCCCAACAGCAGATTAAATAGAATTGAGCTGTTGTCATTGTTGTTTTTGTTGTTATTGTTGCTGTTGGTTGTTAACTGACTTGTCACTTCCTGTGATGATCTTGTTTCTCAGGATGACATCACTCCAGCTGGCGGGTTCTCTTTGCGTGGCTGTCTGGTTTCTTCTCTGGATGACAATGGTGTTCCCTCAGGTGTGTGTGTGTGTGTGTGTGTGTGTGAGATGAGTCAGTTTCACTGCAGGTATATTATTAGTCAGTAATATTACTCACAGTGTATATACAGCACTGTATATTAAAGAATATCCAGGTGAAAGGTCATTCGAACTCGACCCTGATGTTCTGTGCTGCTGAAATGTTTCCTGCATGTTCAGACAGATTTCGATGTGTACATTTGTATGTCGAGCATTTTATCCTAAACGCTATGCTACTATACACAGGCGTGAAAGGTAACGTCCAGGGGAACCTGTTTAAGATCATCACTCAGACGGACAAACATTACTTCATCCAGGCTCCCACACACCAAGAGAAGATGGAATGGATCGAAGCCATCAAGGAACAGACATTAAAGTGAAGCTTGTAAAACGGTTGTTGTTCCAGTGCAGTTCACCCTGGAACACCTCCAGATCCTGTGGGATCCTGGTGATGCTCGTAGCATTGAGTATTACAGACCTTCATCTGTAGCGTGGATTCATCCCGTCAGCTTCCAGATGTAAAATAATTTACAGTATTATATTGGATGATACTGGCGATAATGATGGATACAAAGCTGAAACAGTTTTTTTTTTTCAAAACCAACAAAGTTTATCTAAAATTCACATCAAATGAGACAATAACTAGAAGCACATGGAGAACATAAACCTCCACCAAGCTGAAAATACAACAAAGTACACAGGTCACCCCCCCACCCCCCCCACCCCCCACCCCCCAGCCACTCCCCAGCCAGATCTCTCAGGAGAAAGTCTTATTTCTTCAGAAGAGACATCCAGCGTTTTCTATCGCTTATCCAGAGAAGACGCACAGCGTTTGAGTGGTATCATAGAGCTTCATTGGTACTTAAAACACACACAAACGAGACTCATTGCAAACTTGTGCGCGAATGAGGAAAAAGGGGCGGAACATCAGCTCAACCAATCAGGAGAAAGGAGGACAGCCATTGGCTTAATTTGAATCATGTGCCAGTTGCTCGGCAGTCAGCGAATACTCAAATCGTGGGTGCAAAACCGCAACTAGTCAAGGGCCTACTGTATTCTTTTAAATCTCCTGGATCCAGGATTTGATGGATCACCTCCAAAAACTAACAATAAATCAGAAATGACCGCACTTGTTGAAGCCACGTTTCACTGTTCTGGTGCGTCACGTACCCGGTGAGCAGGAATCCTCTGAAGGCCAGAATATTGATGCTCATTCTGCCGGCAGGGCATCATGACATTTACAACGCCAAACACATTGTGTTAATGACGCTGTATATTGAATTCTCTGCAGATTCTGCTCTCGAATATTTCTTCAATTCTTGTTTTGAACTTATTCTCCCAGTTCTTTGTTAACTTTTGCACAAAAAAAAAAAAAAAATCAAGGGATGTTCGCTGTAGATAACAGCTGCTTCATACCAAACTTCATCTAATGTTTGATCTTTAGCATCTATTGTACAAATCATGCCATATTTCACTGGACTGTAGTAATGATAAATGTGTGTGTGTGTGTGTGTGTGTGTGTGTGTGTGTGTGTGTGTGTAGATTAGTGCTATTCATCCACAAACGAATCTGAAATGACAGAAAGGAGATGTCTGTGTGAGCGGCAGGCCTGTTTCTGTGGTGTGATGCATTGTGTAGATCTCGAGTGTTCTCAGCACATGTCCATCACACTGCACTGTGTAAATAAAGATATTTATTATCAAACAATACGGAAAGTTGCTTTATCAATCATGCTTTTCCTGAAGAGGAGAGAGAGGGATAAGTGTTAATGTTTCTGATGAAAGTGAGAGCGGAGGAATGAACCAAAAGAAAAATTAAATCAGGCATCAAATAGGTTTAAAAAGAAAATAAAAATAAAAAAAATGGAGAAAAAGTAAAACACAGAATGGGGAAAAGGAAACCACAATCTTACCTGAGATACTTCTGTACCAGTTCAGAGTTAAAAATAACATTTCTAAAAATTCTTCAAGCTTCTGATTTGAAATACAAACCAGGGAAACAATGAACAAAGCAATTGCGGAAGATTTAAATGAGTACCGAAGAACAGAGCGTGTTGTTTATTTAAGAATGATTTGAATGATATAACTAGATTATTATGAAACATCAATTCGAGTGTTTTGTGAAGAAATCTTTGAGAAAAAATGTGCATTTTGGGGATTGAAAAGAGCCCAGGACGCCCCCTGCTGGTCACTTCTGGTGGCAATCATCCTGAGCCATGCAAAGCCCATGCTGATGTCGTTTGGTGATTTTTAATATAAGTAAAAAAAAAAAGGTTTTACGAAATATCTCTCTATTTTATCTGCTGACTGACCCACAGATGAAATGAAAAATTTAAGTCAATGCAGAAAATGTTCATGGGACAGTGCAGGCTGAGGTCAGGGGTTCAAGTCCCAGTAAGATCAAGCTGCCACAGTTGGGCCCCTGAGCGAGGCCATTCACCCTCAGCTGTATAAAAATGTTTGTCATCTGGACAAAAGCGTCTGCCAAATGGCATCTTCTTCTCTTTTCGGCTTTTTCCCGTTCTTGAGAGTCGCCACGGTGAATCATCTGATTGGCACGTTTGATTTGGCATGGGTTTTTACGTCGGATGCCCTTCCTGTCACAACCCTCTAGCGAGGGACAGAAACACACTGACGGCTTTGCAGCTTCTCTTTACCAAAGTCAGCAATGGTTCATAGACAGTGACAGACATGGCCCGCCTTTGATAACCCAGTTAGCTGCACATAAATATTAAACATTTAATGGACTTTTTTCAGCTTCAGCTACTGATTGGTCAGTCGGCTCAGTGTGACATCACAAGTGGCAGTTGAAATTTAAATCTACAGCCTTTTTGTATGTTCACCCCAAAGAGTGCCAATAATACATCGTACAGTTTGCAATCACCGTTAAGCACAATAAACAAACAACAGTTACAAAGAATTCAATCTTTTAATATTTGTTATTTAAAAAAATGCAGCTTATAAAACCAACACTGAAAAAACACTGTTAAAAAGAACAGGTGAAAAGAACAGTAATGTTAAAGGCAGTGTGACGTGAAAACAAGTGATTGCATATTATTTCAATTAAACATTCAGGGCGGGGCCTTTTCTCTCCCAGTGACAGACTGAAGATTATGAAATTCAACAGCAAAACATTTCAGTCATCACAAAAACAACAACTTTCCAACTGAATTCAACTCGAACAAAAACTCAAAGAAATCCAACTCAAACAACGTAGTAACGTAGTAACATAGTAACGTAGTAACTCATCAACTCATCTTGAGAGTTCAGGGATGGTTTTTTTTTCTTTAATCAGACATGTTCATTTTTTTATTTGGACTCTGATGCCACGTACATGCCCACGTTTATTCAAAGGGTTTCCTGTAGGGACAAATGTGTTCAACTCACAACGTCCCCTTTCATAGCAGCATGGAAAATACTGCAAGTAATTCAGGTTGAGTTACTGCATCCAATGAAGACAGTATATACACACACACACACACACACACACACCACACACTCGCACACAGACACACACACACACACACACACACACACATACCACACACACCACACACACACACACACACACACACACACACATACATACCACACACACACACACACACACACACACACATACATACCACACACACCACACACACACATACATACCACACACACCACACACACACCACACACACACACACACACACACACACACGTCAAGGCACTTTTGTTGCAATACGAAAGAGCCAAGGGTCAAGTTAAATATCAAGGCTATGTTTTAAATTCAGTGTTTGGATCTGTGTGTGTTTTTTCTGACTCAAGTGTCAAACTGAACCAAGAATACTGTACACTGAAAAGTTTTCCAAGTATCTTGTTTGTTTGTGTGTGTGTGTGTGTGTGTGTGTGTGTGTGTGTGTGTGTGTGTGTGTGTGCGCGTGCGCACACACGTATTTTGGATGGCTTCACTGTTTAAGAGACTTTGGTGACCCGCAAGTCTCCACTCACATGCAGAGACGTGAGGGAAGTCAATTGGGTTACTCTGTGTGCGAATCCACACAGCGGCTGACCGTCCACCAGGATCCGAAACTGCTGATGTTCACACAAAATCTCCATCTGAGAGAGAGAGACAGAGAGACAGAGAGTGAGAGATGAGAGAGAGAGAGAGAGAGAGAGAGAAAGACAAGCGAGAGACAGAGAGTGAGACAGAGACAGAGAGAGTGGGGGGGGGAGAGACGAGAGAGAGAGACAGAGAGTGAGACAGAGACAGAGAGTGGGGGGAGAGACGAGAGAGAGACAGAGAGAGAGAGAGAGAGAGAGAGAGAGAGAGAGAGAAACAGAGAAGAGAGAGTGGAGCGAGAGAGAGCGAGAGAGAGAGAGAGAGAGAGAGAGGGGAGACAGAGAGAGTGAGAGAAAGACAGATAGAGAAACAGAGAGCAAGAGAGCCAGAGAGAGAGACGGAGAGAGACAGACAGAGACAGAGTGAGAGACAGACAGGGAGAAAGAGAGACAGTTAGAGAGACAGAGACAGACAAAGATAGAGAGAAAGAGAGAAACGGCGACAGAGAGACAGCGAGAGAGACAGAGACAGAGAGAGAGAGAGAGACAGCGAGAGAGATGTATCCTGAATTATGATTGGTCAGAAGGGACTGATTGATTTTGAACTGCAGCTCTGTGGGTTAAAGGTGAATATTCTCATTCTTCTGCCTTTTCCTCTGAAATGGATTAAATCTTGTCTGTAATTGTTGATGTTTGGTTCGTGTTTATTTACGAGTTAACAGGATTCACTAGTGTCAGAAAAAAATCTGCAATTTCAAGTTGTGATTTATTCGGAAACAACTACAGGCACGGTATGTTTTTTTTTTTTCTGTAACAACAATTAGATCAAAGAACAAAGTTACTGAGAGGAAACTGCAAACAGCGGTGAAGTAAGTAAGATAAAGCATGTTCTTGTGGTGTGGACGGAATTCTGGGACGGCGTGCTGTAACTGCATCGGGAAATAACCGATTGAGAAACGCGACAGGAACCGCGCGAGATCCCACCACCTGATCACTGATCATCAGACCTCACGCCTTCACGTGTACGGTGGCCTTCAGCATTGTTCATATAAAGACCGAGGACAGGCTCACCTGAGACAAATTCTTACCTTAAAAGACTCTCCAGGGGCAAAAGGGAATAAAGAGACCACACTCTCCGTCCTTCCCCACGTGCCACCGACTCTGGAATTGCGGACCACGGCACGTTCTGGGAATTTGACGATCAGCTGCAATCCCACGTCGCCCTCCTCATCGACAGCTCCTTCTCCGGGTGGACAGGACAATGTCACCGTCATACTGAACACAGTCAAGCAGCAAGTCAAAGACACACACCGTCTTCGCTCTTTATTTACTCTACTGTCATGGTTTCAAGTTTAATATTGTTCCGACGCCCTGTCGTCCACATCAGGCCTAATTATTTCTCAACAGAACTTTATAAACATAAAGAATAAATGAACTGCCAACAATTCTATTCATCTTTCATTCGTGTGAAATCGGTGCTGTGTTCATTCCCCAATTAAGGCCAAAGGCAGCAGATTATCTTTTAACATCTGGCAGAAGAAAAACTCTTCACGGGAGATGCAGTTTTTCATACGCTGGCGCTGGCGCTGGCACCATGACTGCGGATTCCACAAGGAGAAACACGAATGCGCTGCTGTGTAAAATGATTTTTCTGAACTGTCCATGTGGACACACAGCACGGATTGTGGGTGAAGTCGATATTTCTAGTGTTTGTGCTGCGATTTGCTGTGATGCTATATTTAATGAATGACACAGGTGTGTGTGTGTGTGTGTGTGTGTGTGTGTGTGTGTGTGTGTGTGTGTGTGTGTGTGCGCGTGTGTGCGTGCGTGCGTGCGTGTGTGTGGCCCTGCAATGGCCCGGCAAGCTGTCAAGGATGTACATTGCCCTCATCTGTAGTCAGCTGAGATGGGCGCCAGCCTCCCCACGACCCTAACCAGCAATAAACGGTTCAGAAAGTGAATGGATGAATGTATGGTGTGTGTGTATATGTGTGTATGTGTGTGTATGTGTGTGTGCGTGTGTGTGTGTGTATATGTGTGTTACCTTTTTGGCTGTTTGTGAAGGATCCCCATCACTATAATTCTCATGGTAGGACGCAGGCCTCCGATAATTTTTCCAACATAATTGTCCTGTACAGAGACATTGATGTTAAAACGCAGACATTTTACAACAAAGAGGAAATATTGACACCTGATAAATACAACTGAAAATATACACCTCAGAAATCAGAAACAGTGACATAATAAAGGGGAGAGTGACTTCTCTCACTATAGTAAAATCATTTCCTTCGTTTCCTCTTACAGTAGAAATAACAGATCAGCTGAACTGAACAACAAAAAGAATCGAGTATCTTTAATCACTTACTGTATTCATTTTTTGTGATAGCTGAGAGAAGTGTGACCGTAATGCTTTGGTATATCGCGTGCTGTATTGTTGCCACGTCGGTAAACCCGTTTAGAGGTAACACGATTTATACGTCACCTTGCGGCTTTTAGTCATAAAAACTCTGAGTGAGTTTGAAGGGAAAAAACGAGAAAGCTGGGCGTGTCAGACTGATTGAAGGTCTCATGAGCGGGTCCAAAAATATTGCAGTGAATCCCATTAATCAATCATTGTAAATAAAATCACGTGTGTGCGTTCATGCCCCATCTGTGACACCTATGGAAGTCAAGTTTTTGAAGCAAGACTTTGTCGCATGTATTAAACACGTACTTTTACTTTTTACTGTTTTTTTCCAGAGAGAAGAGCCCATATTGGATTTTTATTGAATTCCTCAGTGAATTTTCTTTGGTATCTGTCCTGTCTGTGACCCACAGTTACCATGGAACGACCCATCACATTTCCACTGCGCAGTGTTGTGCCCGCCAGATTTCCTTCTTCCCAAACCTCGTAATTATTCATTGTAATCATAAAGCGAACAGCATCAAACCTGGCCTCGACTGCACCTCGCCTTTACTTTATTACAAGCACCAGACATTACACACACCCTTACAGACTGATTATAGTATAATACGCCTGTGTTCAGCAATGGCCAAGCTGTGCTCTTCGTTTTGGATTTCTGTGTATGACCTCTGCCCTGAGATGGCCTGAAGAGATGTTCAGGTTGTACCCCGCCTTCACCCGGAATCAGCTGAGATGGGCGCCATGCTCCCCATGACCCCGATTATGATTAAGGCGCCCATCTCGGCTGATTCTGGGTGAAGGCAGGGTACAACCTGAACATCTCTCCAGGCCATCTCAGGGCAGAGGTCATACACAGAAGTCCAAAAGACAGAGACAAGAGCTTGGCCATTGCTGAACACAGGCTTATAATATTATGCCTTTCTGACCACCAGCCTGGATTGTGCTGTGGATACTTTTGCATTGTTTGTAAACAAAACAGTTTTATACAAGTTCTGCTTTGTTGCATCTTCCCTTGACTTTCCCATCTTCCTATACTGCAGAGCAATATAAGTTTCACATAGACAGAGACATGAATGAAAAATAAACCTGGACATCTTACAACAGTGGAAATCGAATATTCGATCACTCAATAAAAAAAAAGACAATAGAAAACATTAGAAAATAAAATGATGAGAAAACTTGAATCTGTAAAAATATTTGTGATCTTTTTTCAGGATTAAAAAAAGTAGAATGTCATCATATTCACAGTACAGAGTCAAACTCGTGCCACAAAGGGGTGTGGCTACAGGTTTTTGTTTCAATAAGCAACAGCACACCGAATTTTGCTCATTTAAATAACCGGTCTGAGTCTTCAGGCAGTTGATTGGTCAATATGTGTGCTCTGTATGGACACTGGCCAATCAACAGCCTGAAGATTCAGCTCAGTTAGTTAAATAAGCGAGTCAGGTGTGCTGCTGCTTGCTTGAAACAAAAACCTGCAGCCGTTCGGTCCTTTGTGATCAGAGTTTGACAATGCGCCCTTAACTGTAACTGTATGTGTTTGTCCTGACATGGATATATGCCTCATAAACTATAATAATGTAATTTAAAGCAAAACAAAAGACCCAAAAAGATCAAATGAACAAAACTGACAGACATTAATGAGCAGCTGTAGTGTACATCCCATAGCAGCTAGCCAGAAACAAACATCAAGAAATGCTAATCTAATTCAGTCAAGTCAAAAGTCTCTCAACTATTATTATTATTATTATTATTATTATTATTATTATTATTATGAACAGCGGCGATAAAATATAAAAAATTCGGAGTGAATAACAGATAAATACAGAATCAAAACAGGAGGCTAATCACAATGCTAATCAACAATAAAGTGAAAAATCAAATGCACGACATATTACATAAACTTATGTCAAAAAGTGACAAAAATAAGAATGATTTAACAACAATCTTGTGAAGAAGTATTTCTGAATGCTGTGCTCTCACTGAGAATCGGGTTGTATCTCGTGTATTTCAATCTGTGGTATTGAACGCAGCACAAAAATGCGGTGAAGTGAATCCAGGTGAAAAAGAAGGAAAGAAATAAAGTGACCTTGGGCTGCGTGGTCGTGTCCTCCATATTCCCGTCTCTCTCGAAACCTCTCGATCAATAACGGAATACAAGCGTTTAAACCCCGCCTGGTCTGCCCCGTTCCTCAGAGTCTTCAGTCTTAAAGGCTCATCCGCGTTCCTATGGAAACTGTCTCCATGGAAACCGTCTGTGACGGACCGGCGGGAGGACAGCTGGAGTAAAGCAAAAGGAGGCAAACTATGCGAATGCATCAGTTTTATTTCGGACAACAAACAGAGTTCAGCATCGAAATGTGGTCTGTCGCATAAGATTTGAGGAAACACAGATCTGACGCACTGAACTTTTTTTTCTGCATCACCGTGAACTTGTACTTCAGAGCAGACGACCATCACAGCCGGCGCGCGTGGTACTCTGGCCTTACGTCACAACCACTGCGGCGTCCGTCCACTGCGTCACACCTACCTCCGGAAAAGACAACTTGCAAGTGACAACTTTTAGGAAGATAACATAATGTGAAACAACCGGTAATTACGCGTTCTGTGAATATAAACTAAATAAAATAATAAACAAAATAAAAAGGAATTAATTTTTGAAAACAAATATAAATAAATCGATAGTTGAAACAATAAATGAGCTTCTGTTGATGAAGGTCTTGGAGTGTCTTCTAATGGGAGCAGCTGCAAATGTGTGCTTTCTGCATGTTTTCTGGAGATCATACTCCTGGAGGCGAGCAACCTTCTGTTGTTGCCATTCATCTTGTGTCGGGATGTCAGTGGGTTGTGGTTGGTGTAACTGGTATGGTCGGTTCCCTGGACAATGATAGTTGTTCCGCGAAGCGCTGTATGGCTCGTATCAGAGCGAGTGCTTCCTTTGTGATGGTGGGGTAGAGTTGATGGGTATTGAATGTGTTTGAGAAGAAGCAGACCGGATGCTCAAGGCCCTCCTTGTCTAACTGCAGCAGGACAATGACAGCTGCACCTACGTTGCTGGCGTCTATAGCCAGGCAGTGATGTTTAGCAAAATCTGGGGCCTGAAGAATGGGTTGCGCACATAGTAGGGACTTGGCATCATCAAAGGCCCTCTGACAAGATTCAGACCAAACATACCCCCTGTCCAGCTTTAGTCATGTCCACAAAGATTATCCAGAATGTTCTGTAGTAGCCTGCTATGCCCAGGAATCCCATTAGTTCACATTTATTCTCGGATGCTGGGAAGTCCACGATACTTTGGACTTTTATTGTGATAGGTAGGGGCTATTCCCCCATGGTCCACAATGTAACCCAGATAGGTCATGCTAGCTTGGCCAAACTCACTCTTCACCAGGTTTATTGTCAGGCTAGCGGCTAGTAGCTTAAGAAAACCCTCCCTTGGATGAGACAGACACTGTAGATTACAATGTCGTCTATGTAGACTCCGACGCCTTCAAGGCCTGCCAGGCACTGGTTCATCGTTCTCTGGAAGGTGGCTGGGGAGTTCTTCATGCTGAATGATATGCCTTGTACAGGCAGAGGCTGCTTGGAGTGACAAAAGCCGATATCTCCTTGTCCCTATCCGTGAGTGAGACGCCCCAATATCCTTTGAGCACATCACACATTGTGATGTGTTTTGCCCTGCCAATTTGGTCTATGTAGTTGTCAATCCTTGGCAAGGGGTACGAGTTGATTTTTGTTAAAGCATTCACTTTCTGATAGTGCAGAATCTGAGTGAGTCATCTGGCTTGAGGACTGAGACTCATGGTGAGGCCCAGTCACTCACTCCGGCTTGGTCCGATGATGCTGTGCTCCAGCATGTAGGACACTTTGCACCAATTCAGCTTTTTGGGAGTTGATCGGACATGGGGGCTGCTTAATTGGTTTTGCGTTCCTGACGTCCATGTTGGGTGATGTGGATCTTGTTGGGGACATCAGATAACAGGGCTTTGAACTCCAGCAAGAGTTGATTAATTAGTTTCTGGGCTCGGGAGGCAAGTGACCCAGTTTCTTTGGTAGGTCCGACAGGATATCAGAGTTGCTCGGCCTGATCGGATGGTCACCGGCTAAGGTGGAGGCGTCTGATTCAGTATCAGGACTGCCCTTCATTATCAAGATTTTGTCTGATCTCTGGTGGTACGGATTTTGCATATTGATGTGGCATAACTGGGAGGTCCAGTGTCTTCAAGATTTAGTGGACATTATTAGCTCATCTGTTGACCTCGTAGGGATCATGGCATTTTGCCTGTAATGATTTGTGAACAACAACAACTTGGTTTCATGCCAAGAAAGAGCAGCACAGATGCAATGTTTGCTTTGAGGATGTTAATAGAGAAGTACAGAGAAGGTCAGAGAGGCTAGATTGAGATGGTTTGGACATGTACAGAGGAGGGATATTGAATATATTAGTAGTAGGATGCTGAGGATGGAACTACCAGGCAGAAGGCCTAGAAGAAGACCAGAGAGATTTTTTTGATGTGGAGAAGGAAGACATGAAGGTAGTTGGCATAAGAGAAAATGCAGAGGATATTGTGAGATGGAGGCAGATGATTTGCTGTGGCAGCCCCTGAAGGGAACAGCCGAAAGGAAAAGAAGAAGAAGAAGAAGAAGAAGAAGAAGATGAGCATTCTTCAGGCTTTCCTGGGTAAATTTGCATGCATAACGTAGCTTTTCCTTGAAATTCAACATGTACTCCAATGGGTTTAGATCTTTTGGCGTCTCCTGTAGCCATCGTTCCCTGAGGAGCTTTAGTGGGCCTCATACTGTGTGCCAGAACACTAACTCGAAGGGGCTCAACCCCAATGATTCTTGTACCGGCGAACCGCAGCAGTGGGACCCCTTGGTCCCAGCATTTCTCATTTTCAAAACAGTTAGTTAGTTCTGATCATGTTTTTTAGGGTTTGGTGTAACCTTTCTAAAGCTCCTTGAGATTTTAGATGATATGAAGGTAGGTAGGTAAAGTCTGTTGCGTTTTTACACCCGAGCCTTGTGGCTCATCAGGCTGGTGCTTATCCTCGGTTTCCATAGCGGGAAGCGACCAGGAGTTCAACTCGCCCTGGATGGGACGCTAGTCCATCACAGGTTCCCCTCCCAGTATATTTTACTGCTACCCATTTATACCGCTGGGTGAACAGAGGCACACTTGTGGTTGAGACCTTGCCCAGGGGTCTTAGCACAGTGAGGGTCTCAGTGGGATTCGAACTCACAACCTCCCGATCATGAGCGCAGCACCCTAACCACTACACCACCGGCCCCCTAGATGATATGTGCTGGATGTTATCTGTTTAATTCCCAGTTCATAGGTCAAAGTCTGGAAGGCCCTTCAGAGCTCAATCCCACGAGTTGCTCCAGCAAAGTATCCTACAACCTGTCATTGATTTGTTTATTTCGAAATCAGACGTTTCTGTTTTGCATGTAAATATGTAATTATTCATGACATTCATGTCAGTAGCATGAATCAGCAGCAGTAAAAACACATAGAACATTATTTATAGTACTGCGATATGCTATAATATGCTACTTTTATGACAAGTGAATAGAAATTTAATAACACTGTGCTTTGACTATGTACACAGTCTGCTGCATCTGCAGGTTTTTAACGGAGAGAATCAATCAATTACTTGTTTTCTCAACCGCTTAATCCTAATTAGGGTCGTGAGGGGGTTGACACCCATGTCAGCTGACCCTGGGCAAGGGCAGAGTACACCCTGGCCAGCTCATCAGGACCATCACAGTAGCTGAAAGAATGGTTTAACAATTTATCTGGTACAAATAACAAAGAGGAAATCTAAAGCATGGAGGTCAGGCATTTAATCTCTTTCCTAGAACTCCAAAAGATCTATACATGTAAACAAAAATTTCTGTTCTGACCTTTGTTCTTAAGGCTGCCAGAGTGGACTGACCGTTGTCAATCATGTACATCTAAATAAATGCCCTGGGTAGTCGTGTAGCATTGAGCACTTTTGAATCAAAGGCAAAAGGTTCTGGGTTTGAGTTTTGGACTTGCCAAGGGAATGTCTTTATGGACTTTGCTGTGCCCTCATGGATCTCCTCTAAATGTTCTAGTTTTTTTGGAGAATCCAAAGACATGCACATTAGGCTCGTTTTCTGTTCTGAATTTCCCCTTTGGTGTGGGTGGCTGTGTTGGCTTTGAAATGAACTGGTGCTGTTCAGGGTGTGTTGCGCCTTCGCTCAGTCGGCTGAGATGAGGTCTAATCTCCCTGAGATCCTCAAAAGGATAAAATGGTTTGGAAAAAGAAATATTATTTTTGCTGTTGTTGTTGATGATGATTAAAGGAAATAATATAATAGTACTGTGCACAGGGTTAGCAGCATCCCAAATTATAACCATGATGTTTGTTTACTCTTCGCAAACAAATATTACACAGTTTATGTAGAAATATTTAAAAAATTGCAACAAAAGATATTGGAGTTACTAGTTTAAGGAAATGTATGTGATAAAATAGTAAATGGGAAGGCAGTGGTGGCGTGGTGGTAAGGTGCTGGATTACTGATCCCACGGTTGGGGGTCCATGCCCCACTGTCAACAGTTGTCACTGCTGTCCCTCCAGTGCAATAACTGGGTTATCAAAAGCCGGCCATGTCCCTCACTGTCTGTGGTGGAGGTTCATGTAAAAGAACCATTGCAGACTTTTGACAGGAGGAGCTGCTTAGCCGTCAGCGTGTTTCCTCCCTGTGATGGCCTGGTGAGCCATCAAGGGTGTACTTGGCCCTCTCCCAGAGTTGGCTGAGATGGGCACCAGCCTCCTCGCATCGCCAATTAGGAGTAACTCATCTCGTCTTCTTCCGCTTAATCCGGAGTCAGTCGGGTCGCAGGGGCAGCAACCTAAGCAAAGAGGTCCAGACATCCCTTTCCCCAGCCACTTCCTCCAGCTCTTTTGGAGGCGGATGGACGGACGGATGGTCGGATGGACGGACAGACGACGACGACACCGAGACGTTTCCAGAGACAGTCCCTCCAGCGTATTCTACGTCTTAAGCAATTCAGAAAATGAATGACTGAATATCGTCCTTTCTCATGCAAATTCAGCTAAAGAAGGATTTTTACTTCCCCCCCCAAAAAACTCATATTATGTGTAGAAAAATATCACAACAGATAAAAAGCTCGCTTTATTAGATTTAAATATTTTCTGTCATCATGTAAAATTACTTTTATCAATAATACAGTCGCGAATAATAATAATAATAATAATAATAATAATAATAATAAACGATCTGATTCCGGAGTCAAATCTGGCAACTTAGTAACTTCGGAAATCAGCTGATAAGGTCACGTGACACAAGTGTCATGGCGGCTGAAGTCGTCAGGTTGTTGGTTCTCCGATGTAAACCCTCTTCTCAACAAAAGCAAAGAGTAAGTGAAGTAAAAAAATTTCAGGATAACGCGAAGATAAATAACATTGTGAAATGATGAAGATTGTCCAGGCCGTGACTTTTATTCCGGAGTTCTTCAGGTTTTTAAGCAAAACTTTCGATGTTTCTCAGGAGATTGTCGACAAAACATTGAGCTTCCAGTGAGAAGAGGAACAGTGTTGTTATTTTGTTGTTGTTGTTTTGTTGTTGTTGTTATTCTGTTGTTGTTTTTATTTTTATGTTGTTCTGTTGTTGTTATTTTGTTGTTGTTATTCTGTTGTTGTTGTTTTTATTTTGTTGTCGTTTTTATTTTGTTGTCGTTATTCTGTTGTTGTTATTATTTTGTTGTTGTTGTTCTGTTGTTATTTTTTTGGCCGATTGAAACACAATGTGAGTTTTGACTGGTTCCTGTCCTAGTTCCTCCCAGAGATGAGTTCATACCCAAAAGCGCTGCACCGCTCAGCCGGTTTCAGTCCACACCATCTGTTTGTTGTTGAATTTTTTATTCTTATTTGCTTCTCGGGTTAGTTGCCATAGTCCATCTTACTATGACATTACATAATATAGTTTGTGTTGGAATGTTTAAAATGATTTCTAGTGCTCCATGGATTAAGAGTGTGGTTGTGCTGATGGTTCCGAGACCTGCACAGGTATAATGATGTGAGGTTCGATCCGTTTAAATGTGTTTACATCACTACACTTCAGTGTATATGGGGAAATTCTCCCCTGCTTGGTTCTGTTTCTTCTGAACAAGGTTCCACTTTGCTTAACCCAAAAGGGAAAGGATTTGCCCCAGTCAGACCCTTCATCTGGAATCGAGTTGGCTGAGAAGTGCCTGTGAAGTCTCATGATCTTTGCTTTGTCTGTTGTAGATGCGTCCAGTTAAACACTGATGCACTCCTGGGAAAACCTGCCATCATGCATCCGTTCGGCCGTGAGGCCGAGAGCTCCGTGCAGGACCTGTTTGTCTTTTTCTCCCGGTGTTTACGGCATGCCGAGTGGGAATTGGCCGCCGCTTGTGTTCAACAGCTCAGCCAGGCTGCTGGAGATGTGCCACACCATCCAGAAGACATCATAAATGCAATTATCACAGAGCCATTCCAACTTACGTGAGTTGTGTCCCCTCATGTTCTGATTGCCGTGGCATACCTACCATCTTTTCATTTTAAAAACTGTAACCTGTTAGGTTAGTGCTCAGTTATTTTTATTTGAGGCAGAATTTGCAGATGGTTTATAGGTATGGCTTTGGACTGTACCATTCTTTGTGTGTGTGTGTGTGTTTTGTAGGTGGGAGTCAGCAGGAAGTCCTCACAGACTTGCTTGGTTCTGGCTGCAGGTGCTGGAGAAACATTTAAAAGACAAGGTGCAGTAGACTTTGAAATAAAAATGTGTGTGATGAGCTTTTCCTCATCAGAGCCTCCGTGTCATGTTTCCTTCTTGGCCCACAGGTGTCTCTCTCGGTCCGCAGAGAATTGGCCTTTCTGCTGATTTTAGAGGAGCTTGGAGAGGAAGTGCCTCTTTCTGTACGAAAGGTGAACTTCTCACTTCCTCTCGCACTCATCATAATCGTAACAAACACCCTGTGTTTTCAAACAGAGGTAATGCAAATAATCAACTCATCAAATTGGAATTCTGCAGTGGGACCGATAAGGTGAAGCCTGTTGAGCTTTTTACACCCGAGCCTCGTGGCTCATCATAAGTGGGGCCTACACCACTCCTTCTAATTTCATAGATTTATTTGAAAAATTCCTATTGTTTGCTCTGTTTGTTTAGTTTTTAATGAATTGACACCGACACCCACAGAGACCGCACCTCCTTCAATGGACCTGATTCGTACGGAGGTGTGGCCTCCGGGTGCATCAGACTCACTGAATCATGGAAACAGAACATTGCGTAAACGTATTACATTATGCACAATTGATGCTGTCAGGATGACCAATACTGACCACACCTCCTTTATGGAGCATGATGAAGCTCAATGGGCGCTCCTCATTCATGGACTCTATGAATAACAACCAGAGTCATGAGTTCTGCAGCTTTCAGCACTTTTGTTTAATTTTCTCTTTCTTAGGAGCTGCATCAAGCGTTCCTGGACTCTGAGCGTGTTGAGCAGAAGGGTTTGCCCTCTGTTCCCCCTCTGAGTGACACCACTTTGTCCTGGATTCGCCGCCTCCTCTCTGAGCGAAGCCCACGTTTGACCCATGCCCTACTCCTCTTCCTCAAACACACACATGCATCCAACATTTTTCTCAAACATCTCCTGGAGCTCATGGAAGAAAAAGAGAAGAGAAATGAGGGATGGGCAGAGAAGGTATGCCGTACTCTGGCTCTCGCTCCGTGTGCAGCGATGGATCTTGAGCGGTTGTGGGTGGGGCTCTGCAGGGAAAGGGAGCATCTGCTGAGAGAGCAGAAGGTGATGGGGTGCCTTCTCCGACCTCAGGATCACACTCTGCTGATGGGTTACTGCACCACATCTCAGCGGCTCAACAGGGACCGACTCCAGGATGCAACACACTCACAGGGTGAGGGACAGGACATACACTCACAAACACACACACAAACACACACACAGTGCTGGCTTGATTAGATGGGAGCGGTTTGATTTTTCCCCAGTCGTTTTTTTTTTTTTTTTTTTATGTCATTTGTTTTGCTTTTGGGGAAGTGAGAGTCTTTAGTAACTTGAATACCATTATTTTCCTCATGCATTCACACACGCACGTCTGAGGTCATGTCTGACCTTCACATGTGACCATTTTTTTGCACTAACATCTAAAAATATTGACATGGCAACACAATACGCTGACAGGACTTGTAATATTTTGTGTGTGTGTGTGTGTTTCAGTGGACTTGCCTGAAGCCGAGAGGCTCATGCTCAGCCTGTGTTGTCATAGTGACCGCTCTGCAGCTTGGAAAACCATTTACTTTGAGTGTTTGGAAAGTGGAAAGCACTTTCTGGAGCAGGTTCTGGTAAGAGTTCTTCAACTTCCCTCCACATTTACTCTCAGTCATCCAGCTGTGCACTCTGTGTCAGCCTCTGTCCCTCATTCACTTCGCTGAGTCTTTTTCGCCCTCGTTCACTCTCTCTGCTGAGTGTTTCTGTAAATACACCAAACCGCGAGTACACAGTGCTATCGAGGGTCCTCGGCGGTGTCCATCAACCCGTAAGAAACTCAAACAGTATTATAAATGTGATGGGGTGAGGATTATGTTTGTATTTCCCCCATTTTTATTTTTTTATAATTTCTGTTTAGTCACCCCTCGCTACTCTTTTCTGGTATTCCTGGTAGGTCACTGGACTTGACCTCATAAAGAAGGAGGAGTCTTCTAAACTGAAAGCGTTGCTTGGGGCGGAGTTTCAGCCACTCTCCCTCCTCCTTCTTTTGCTCGGGTGGAAGCACTGCAGGAGCCTTGACTCCGCCCAGCGGCTCATCGGGATTCTGCACCACAAACAGGTTAGAGAAAGACACGTTTTTAAGAAAAAGGTGGAAACGGTTTTTAAGATGAACCAATTAAGGTGGTTCCTCCTGAAATGGTTCATCTTAAAAAGCAGAACAAAAAAATTAAACTATCCTGATGTTTTTGTGGTGTGTGTGTGTGCACGCACGCGCGTGTGTGTGTGTGTGTGTGTGTGTATGCGTGTAGGCCAAAGTCAGCTTCCTCAGTAAGTTTGCAGATGTCCTCTCCTCTCAATTAAAGGTGTTGAAGTGGTGTACAGAAAACAACCTGTGAGTCTCTCACACACACACACACACACACACACACACACACACACACACACACACGCACGTATACTCTCTGACAATCTTTCCAGTGAAAATAACATTTTCTTTTTGTTACAATTTGTAAATCAATGAATTGAATAAAGGTTTAAATGTGTGGACAGCAGGATTTCCCATGAGGCCTTGCTGTCTCAGCTGCACAATCTGGATCAACACTCGGCTCTCTACGTGGTACACTCTCTCACTCCTCTTGCCAAGTATGACGAACACAGCGTGTTGGAGCTGCTGCAGGCTGCAGGTAGTGCTAATGCTAATGCTAATACACACACTTCTGTTGGCGTGTGCATGCCTACCTACACAGAAATGAATGAATGAATGCCTTCTGACGAATCAGAATTCATGATTATTAACCCAGAGACTGCAAGTTTGTATCTGGTTTAATGCCGCAGCTGTCCGTGACCGGGAGTCCATGGGAGCCGATGAGTCCATGGGAGCCGATTGTCCGAACTCTCACTGGATGGAATGATGGCATATGCTCACTTGCTCACTTTTCTGTCACTCACAGCGATCGCCGGCCAATCATGCATCTGCGAACTCATTCGTAATAGGGGCGGATTGCACTTTCCCTCCAAGTGTGTTAGACCGCCCCCAAGTACGCATGCGTCTCAGTTTGAAAAGAGGCAGGTGGCTAGCATCACATGTCATGGAGGGGGTTTGTGCATGCTTTTGCCCCTCCCTGGTCGGTGGTGGTTGTGTGATAGGAAAGGCAATGCCTGATGGGTAGGAAGGGAACCCCCCCCTTCGCAAAAAAAAAAAAAATCATCCACAATTAAACAATTCAGATGAAGACCCACAGTTGTGTTATACCATTTCCTGTTTTTAAGGTGACCTATCATATGGAGACTCTCAGAGCAGCTGCGTACAGTGCAACGTCACCATGTTCAGGGGTTTCTGTGCTATGAAGTACGCCGTCTACGCTGTCTGTGTGAACGTGTGTGTAGATTTCGGATTGCCGCAGGTGCCGCAGAAGGAGCAGGTTGAAGGTGCGTACAGTAAAAAGTCATCAGTGAGCTTGGATATAAAACCCGTTTGGTAACCTTGTATGCTACTCTCGCAGTTTCAGTAATGTTCAGAGACACTAGCAGTACTATTGCAACACTTGAAAATGAGACGCGAACTCTTCCTCCATCCAGGCCGCGCCTCACTATTTCAGTATTACCTCTCGGAGTGTCAGCTGTACTTGGAAGCCGTTCCCACGATGTTTCGCTTGGAGCTCCTGGAGAACATCTTCTCACTACTTTTCTTGTCCTCCTCTGACTTTGCCGAGCTGAGCCACTCCGGCCCAGAGAGGAAACTGAGCAGCAGCGTCGGAGAGAACAGTGAAAGAGAACCGCGTGAAGAGAAGAATGAGTCTTTGGAGGGTGTTCAGTCTGGTGAGATTACGTTGGGATGCCACGGATTCCTGCTGGACTCTGGGGTGATGGAAGGGGTTCTCCGGCTTATCAGAGAAGGACTGGAGGGGATGTGTGCCCTCGGGAGAGCGCTAGAGGCTGAGGCGGAGTTGACCGAGAGTCTGGGCTGCTCGGTGACGGTGGACACGTTCAGCTCGCGGTTACAGAGGCTCTCCAAACACACAGCCGAGGCTCAGTGGAGGCTTCAGATCGTCACCACCAATCAGAGGAACGTAAGCGGTGAGTCGTGGGAAACGTGATGATTCAGTAGTTATAGTTCTCGTTATTGCTCAGAAACACAAAGACCGCCTCCTTTCCTCAAACAGAGGCGTTTCTAAGAGGTGTTGTTCTCGGTGTAGCAGATATTGTGAATAGAGAGCCATGTAGAATTTTGCTATGAAAACATTACGGATGAGAAATCACATTTAACACAACGGCAAGTAAACGTCACTGTTGACGAGGTGTGTGTTTGTGTAGGCGGTCCTGCTCTTCCGTTCCCGGGCATGAAATCGGCGCTGTCTCTGAGGCGTAGCAGTAGCAGCGGCAGCAGTGGTGTTTCGGGTGTCCGGAAGAAAAAGCGATCCCATCGCCGCCGTCTCGAGCGCTGCCTGGCCTCAGATCGTCAGAACGGAGAGATCAGTACCAGCACTTCAGGTTCGTTGTGGATTTACATATTTTTATTCGTATCTCATTTTTTCTAAAAGTGACTGAAACAATTTCATGGCAACTTTTCATCTCATTGTTCGAGTTTCAGTTCCAGTCGGGTTTCTGTTACGAATTTTGACAGTCTTAAAAAATGCTGACCTTGTCCCTGCGCGTGGTTCCGGTGTTTTCCAGATGGCAGTCTTGGCACTGCACAAGTGTGTGTGGAGTATGAAGCGTGTGTGTGTGGAGGATCTCACAGCTGGCTCATTCCCTCCATGTTTGCCCCACCCGAGTCTCTCCTGATCTCCTGCATACGCAGAGGAAACTACGTGGAGGCTCATCAGGTTCCTTTCCCACTTCACTTGAAAACCACACGTGTTCCAGCAGACTGTAGAACGCTCCTGTAAGAACTAACCTGTTCTCAGCAACACTCTGATGTGGCTGTGTATGTGTAGGTGATGTTGATGTTCGGGCTGGAGAAAGCACCGTGCTGCAGCGAGCTTTTCTTCATGGAGCGCTACCATGAGGTTCTATCCGAACTGGCACAGGTCGAGCAGAAGATTGAGAACCAGTCCCTTTCTTCATTGTCATCTTCCACGGAATGTCTGGGGTCGGTCGGGGTGACGGGCTTGGGGCGGAGCCGCCTGGGCAGCAGCAGCAGATGTACACTGCAGAGTATCGGCAACGCGGCTGCAGCGGGTAATTATGAACCTGGATAAGCACGTCTGTGAATCAGACATTTGCTGTACGATTGGATTCCTCATGCTTCTTTCACACTCGCGCGCTCTTTCAGGCATGGCGTTCTACTCCATCTCTGACGTGGCTGATCGCCTCCTGAGCTCGTCATCTCGCCCTGTGGCCTGTCTGGAGGAGAACTACTGGCTCTGTCATTCCTCAGACGCACTGCGCCCCCTGCTGGAGGAGCTCAGTCCGGCCAGTATGGCTGCTTTTGACTTGGCCTGCTGCCGGTGCCAGCTGTGGAAGAGTTCAAGGCAGCTTCTGGAGACAGCTGAGCGGAGACTACACACTTCACTGGAGCACCGAGGTGTGTGTGTGTGTGTGTGTGTGTGTGTGTGTGTGTGTGTGTGTGTGTGTGTGAGGCACGGGTCACGCCTCCCTCACTAAAATTCAAACGGTACAGAAGCCATGTGTGTTCTGTGTATGAAGTGTAATGATCTGTTTTTCTCACCTGAAGGCATCACACTGGATGGAGAAGATCATCATTCGGAAGGTATTCGAGGTTTTCCTTCCGTCCTGCAGCAAGTCAGCAAAATCCTGAACAGAACATCAACCAACAAAGGGCCCAAATCAGGTGCATGAGCCTCGTGTTTTATTGTTAATCGTATCCCGGATCAGTGGATTGAGGCGTGAGAGATTGATGAAATGTGCTTGTGAATGGGAGGGTACGACACAGAGGTGTTATTACAGTGATATTACTGTTCATCAACTGCCCTCACTTTCAGACTCCAACAAAGACGAGGGTGGAGTCATGCCTCCGTTCGGCTGTAGCGCTCGGGAAGTCCTCCTGTGCACTCACTCGTCTCTCACGGACGAGTCCATCGCCACCAGGCTCGTGCTCGTCCAGCACCTCGAGGTCACGCTGCAGGTTCTGACTGCCACGATCAACATGGCCGGTAAAGAGCTCGACTTTTAGTTACGTTATTGATGCTTTCGTGATTTTCTGCTCTTGAAGTGGCTCCTGAGTGGATCGACAAGGTGCATGACCTCACAAGTCCAAATCCGGTTTAATGCCACAGCCGTCCGTGGCCGGGACTCCATGAGAGCTAATTGGCTGAACTCTCATGGAAGGGAGGGATGGTATACGCCTACTTCCTTGTCACTCTCGGCCAATCATGGGCACCTGCAAGCTCAATTCCAGAGAACAATGGGAAAATTTAAAGAGAGAGAGAGAGAGAGAGAGAGTGAGGGAGTGAGAGAGCTGCAGTTTGCAGACAAATGTTTTCATGAGAAGATGATTGGAGACAGATGATCTCTGCAGAAGTGCTGCATGATGACCAGGACAAACCGCGATCGGAACTAAACCCAGACTATCATTCGGTGTGTTGTAGGTGAGGGTCAGTCGGCCAGCTCTCTTCTGGTGTCTCTGCTGGAGCAGATGGGACTGAAACAGTCGGAGCTTGACTCGCACCCTGTGCGCTCTGCTATGAAACAGCTGCTACGTTTGACAGACCAGCTGTGCCCCTTTGAGCTCGACGGTGCTACCTGTCGGCCAGATTACATGCGCAGCTTCCTGGATTACATCAACATGCTCGCGTCGGTGCTTGTGCGCAGTGTGAGCTCTGAAGGTGAAGGCTTTTTTAGTGCACAGCTGTTTATGTATTTGTTTATTTTTCATTAGAAAACTTTCATCAAGCAATCTCGTTATATTTTGTGTGTGTGTGTGTGTGTGTGTTTTTTTCAGATCCGGGTCCAGTGGTGAAATTGGGAAATCCTCTGCTGGTGCTCCTGCAATCACCTCATCAGCTCCTGTCACACCTGATTTTTGACAGACAGGTCACACCTGAAAGGTACAACGCACTGATATTCTAGTGGTAGGGCACTGGATCGTTGATCCTAAGGTTGGGGGTTCGAGTCCTCACAGGGTTGTCATTGCCCCCCCGCAGTGCACTAACTGGGTTATCAAAGGTGGGCCATGTCTGTCACTGTCTATGGTGAGAGGTTGATGTAAAAGAACCATTGCTGACTTTCGTAAAGAGCAAAGAGAGTAAGAGCTAAAGGGTTGTGTCAGAAAGGGCATCGACCTAAAAACACATGCCAAATCAAATGTGCAAATCAGATGATTCGCTGTGGCGACCCCTGAGAGAAAAGGGAAAAAGCCGAAAGAAAGAAGAATATTTACTCACTAAATCAACTCTGAATAAACACATTACTGCAGGTGGTGTTGTTTACCAAATTAGAATTTTTATAAAAATCTTATATTTTTTGGGTTGAAAGGATCATGCTGTCCTGCAGTCGGCTGCTTAATACTTCTGTCTATCAGTTTTTAAGAAGAAAAAGAATGTTAACCCCCTCTATCTATATCTATACTTTGTGTGTGTGTGTGTGTGTGTGTGTGTGTGTGTGTGTGTGTGTGTGTGTGTTTAATTTTATTTTGAAGGTTACTGTCTCTGCTGCATCAGGAGGGTCTGCGTGTAAATGTGCAGGAGGTCATCGTGCAGCGCTGCTGCGATCCACTTCCTGTCTGGGTTCCTCCCTCAGTAAAGGGTGCAGGAACCGATAGAGGAGCTGATTTCCCCTCTGGCATCCTCTCTTTGCTCAATCAGGAACAAACTCTAACCTTTGACCTTCCCGAACCACCCATGGGCTCTGAACCCAGCTCGGAATCGGAGACATCGGTGGAAACCAGTGTCTCTCCGAATTTCTCCACCTCTCCCTCTTCTCCGTCTTTGTCTTCATCCTCATCCTCATCTTCATTATCACCATCCTCTGCATCTTCTTTCCTCCTCACACCCTCTGCTCTATGCTTCCTGAAATCCCGGTCTGCCCTGGTTGCTCTCCTGGCACTGTTGGATGTGAGTCGGGTGGAGGTTACCCGTGTGGCTCCTTCTGCATGGCCAGGACTGCCTTTGTATTTTCGGAGTGCTGCACGTAAAGAAACTGCGCTGGACTTGGAGCAGATCTCCAAAGAGGCTGAAGCTTTACTTGCGTCCTTTCCGGTCCTCAAGGCTTTCCTTGTGGACACCATTGCACCTGTCCTGGGGTCGCACCTGGAGGGCGAGGATGACATCGGAGTAGCTCTGTGCAAGAGATCGGGCATGGTGGCCATGCTGTTTTCTGGGGCTCAGGATGTAGCAAGTCAGGCAATGGTGGCTGAGGCTTTCCAGCAGGCATTGAGCACAAAAGACCTGAACCGAGCTCTGAGCCTGCTGGATCGCTATTCACAAAACAGCAGCCAGAAGGGGGCGCTACAGGACCGACTGCTTGCTTGCACCAGCCTGGAGAGTATGGAACACCCCCCCCCCCCCCCCATTTACAATATATATCTCTGTGTGTAAATAAAATACAGACTTTGTGTGTGGGTGTGTGTGTGTGTGTGTGTGTGTGTAGAAGAGTGCGAGATGGAGCAGCTTTTCCGGGTGAAGGACTTGGAGTTACGAGCCCGTGTTGTGCTGCAGGGTTTGGAACGATGGCCTCTTCACAATTGCCTGGAGCTGCTGCAGTTCTGTCTCAGTGATGCAGGACCAGATCACACACTGACACCACAGCTGCGGCAGAGAAAACATGAACTCGACATGTACCACAGGGTGCGCGTGTGTTTTCATTGGGGGGATCGTAACATCTTCCACAATCACTGTGTGTTCTTTTAAGAAGAATGCAGAGGACATGCTCCTGAAGTATTGTGTGTGTGTGTGTGTTTTGTAGATGCTGAGCCTCCAGCCTCCACTGGAATGGCAGACTTGGCAAGAGTTGAAGGAGGAGTCAAGCAGAAACCCAGAGTCCATGTTCACCCTGTTGCTGCAAACACAAGTCAGTCTGACAGTACCACCAAAATCCGGTTCAGAATTTTCTGATGTTTGCAGGCATTTCAGTTCAAACGATGGGGTCTGTGCTATAGACAGGAAATTGATTTGTGTGTGTGTGTGTGTGTGTGTGTGTGTGTGTGTGTGTGTCACCAGGAGTTTGATCTGTGTGCTCAGTGGGTGCAGCTGTATCCTGTATCAGACCAATCGAACCTACAGCTCCAGACTGAACATCTGCTCCACCTGCTGGAGAACGGCCGAACTGAGGATGCTTTCCAGGTACGAGAGAGAGAGTGCATAAACACTGCAGAAATGCTCTGATGGAAAATTCAGAGTCAGAACACAAACTTCTCGATGGAATTCTTCCTAAAAATGTTTCACCTACATACTGTCACTTTCTCCCTCTCTCCCTAGCTCCTCGAGAGTCTCTCTGATTCACTGAAGGTCAGCGAGCGTGCACTTGATCAGAGGCCAGGATTGGCAGCTTGCCATTTCCTGTCTGATTACCTCACACTGCACTTTCAGAGCGTGATGACACCAGCATGTAGATGTCACATACACGCTCTGCACCTAGGCTCAAAGGTGTGTATGATGTTTGACATGACCGCAATCATTTCAGATGCAACGCCTCCTTTACAGTGACACTGTCAGAGACCACACCCTCTTTGCATTGGCAATCTCAAATGCTACACCTCGAAGCAAGTTCAGTCCAGTTCATTATTTAAAGGAAAATTTAGGGTTGTATTTTTTTTTTTTTTTTAACTTGATGTCCCAAGGTGTTGCTGACTCTTCCGGAAGCTTCCCAGCAGGACTACTTCCATCTGCTGGCGGATCCTCTGCTTATGTTAGAGCAGCTGTTGATGAACCTGAAGGTAGACTGGTTGTCAGTCGCCGTCTCGACCCTCCGGAACCTTCTACCAGCTCAGGAAGCAGGAGTCTCAGACCTGGACATCGACACTCTGCTGGCAGAGTATGCGAAGAAAGCCCTGGATTTCCCCTACGCCCCCCGAGAGCGGACACGCAGCGGTGAGGCTGTTTTTCAGAGTTCTCTGGTTACTGCTGTTTAAGATTACGCATCTTATATTTGGTTCCTCTCTGTGTCTTTAGACTCGATAATCAGCTTGCAGGATGCGCTGCTCCAGTGTCCCGTTCAGGACAGTGCACCGTCTTCTCCCGGCCACACACCGCCTTCCTCGGCAGGTCTGGGTTTTTCTTTTCTTTTCAGAGCTCTTAGCCATAACTTTTTTACTATTTACTGACTGAAGGGTTTGGGCCTGTAACTCCAGTTCCAAAGCCTCGTAAACACCACTCTTTAGTAAAGTTATTCTTGTCAAGATGATCCAAGACCCGGTCCTCGATAAAACCGATTAGATCCGGAACATCCTCGTCACTGAAATACAGTGGTGCCTCACCTTACGAAATTAATCCGTTCCAGAAGTGGTTTCATAACCTGGATTTTTTTTGTAAGTTGAACTACATTTTACATGTAAAACGTGTGATTCGTTCCAAGGCCCCAATACGACCCCTAAACCCTTTAAAAATGATAAAAGTATACCTTTTAAGGCCTCCTTCGGCTTCAATATCGTACCGATGGTAGACGGGTTTGTTCCTTTGCGATATCACTCAACCGCATGCCATGAGCCCGCTTCTTCTTTTCACTTTCACTGGGAATCACACGCACGTGTGTGTGTGTGTGTGTGTGTATGTGTGTGTATGTGTGTTTGTGTGTGTGCGCACACACGTGTGTTGAGCATGTCTTCTTAGCAGAGTTATAATCTTACAAATGTTTATGCAAGGTTAAAAGCCTGAGCCAAAAAATAAAGTTACAATGAGCACACTCGAAAAACTCACGAAACAACAGTAACTCTGTCCTTTACACAAAAAGCATCATGGGTATGATGGAGATACAGCTCCATAATAGCCAATGGGAGGGAGCTGTGTCATCCCTCCTAGCAAATGGGAGGCCAGCGGGGTGGGATGTTGGGAGAAAGCCAATGGGAGAGCAACTCGCGCATTGTTTGAATTTTTGAGATGGCGCTTTCGTAACGTGAACTTGTTTCGTATCCAGAGACAAAAATTTTAGGTAGATGCGTTTCGTAACCTCGATTTTTCATTTGTTGGGACATTCGTAAGGAGAGGTATCACTATACAAGCTTTGCTGTTGGTCCTCTGCATAGGTGCCACTCCTACACATACGCCGTCAAGCTCCTCCTCCCAGGAACAAGACAGAGGCTCCAGTGGGAAGAAGCCCCGCCCCTCATCCATGTTCACCCCTCCAGAGAAAATGCCGGAGCGGAAAGACTGGATTCCTGACCACCAGAAGCACATCTGCATGGTCTGTCACAGAGAAAGATTCACCATGGTAAGGCTGAGTGAGAGTAAATAATATAATATATACAGGATTTTAATACATTTCAGGAATTACAGGTTGCAGTCATGTATTATTAGGCTGCAATACGTTGAATTTCTCGTAGTAAATGTAGTTATTTTTCCTCCCGCGTCAGTTTAACCGGCGACATCACTGCAGGCGCTGTGGCCGCTTGGTGTGTCATGCCTGCTCCAGCAGGAAGATGGTGGTTGAGGGGAGTGGAGAACCTGTCAGAGTGTGTGACCAATGCTACAGTTTCTTCCACACAGTGTAACTACACACACACACACACACACACACACACACACACACATATACAGTCGGCCCCCTACCTACGAAATTAACCCGTTCCAGAGCTCTTCTCATAAGTAGGGGGCCGACTGTACACACACACACACACACACATACATATATATATATATATATATATCTTCTTCTTTTCCTTTCGGCTGTTCCCATCAGGGGTCGCCACAGCAAATGATCTGCCTCCATCTCTCCCTATCCTCTGCATCTTCTACTCTTACTCCAACGACCTTCATGTCCGCCTTCACATTTGTCCGCCTATATATATATATATATATATATATATATATATATATACACACACACACACACACATTCTCATAGTACATGTCCTCTCTCGCTTCCTGTCTTGCTTCCTCACACTTTTTCAGACACGATCATGTGTTTTATCCCGTGTTCTCACACGCCTTTTCCAAGTTTCTCACGTTTCCTTGTGCGTTTCTCTAATTTCCGCACGCTTTAGACTCTTTGTTGTGTGTATTCTCTCACAGATTTGAATGTCCTTCTTTTTTTCAGTTTGGACGATGAGCTGGAGCAGGCAGAAGGTATCACTATTCAGTCTAAAATGTTTTCCGTACTGATTGTATGTGACATGTTCATCCTCCTCATGTTCCTTGAAAAAAATGATGCTGTGTATAATGCAATATATTTCTATTTTTTTCTCAGGAAAAAAAAAAAATACTGGATTTATAATTCTTTGTTAATGATGACCTATGCCGTAGTAAACGTTGATGGAAGTAAGCGCGATATGAAAACGTATCACATGCTTTGTCTCCAGTAGCAGACAGTCCGGTGTCGGTCGAGGTAACGTTAGACAGTGTCCTCAGGCTCCCTGAGGTTCCTCAAAGGCAGTACAGACTCAGTCCCAATGCAGCCGAGAACCAGCAGCTACACAGTGAATTCTACTACGAACAGGTTCATGTCTACTTCTGTTGATTTGTACGCCTGGCTGTCTCTTGGTTTGACTTTTTGTCTGTCAGTGCTTTTTGTTGAGATCCCAAAGTGTGTGTGTGTGTGTGTGTGTGTGTGTGTGTGTGTGTGTGTGTGTGTGTGTGTGTGTGTGTGTCTGTCTCTCACTCTCTTGCTCTGTCAGGCACCCAGTGCGTCCCTGTGTGTGGCCATCCTCACTCTTCACAGTGACCATGCTGCCTGTGGTCATCAGCTGATTGGTCATTGCCGTTCCATCTCACGCAATCTGACCAATCCTGAAGTGGACGCTCGTCTCCTGACTGATGTCATGCAGCAGCTCATGTTTAGTGCCAAGCTAATGTTTGTTAGAGCTGGTCACAACCATGACCTGGCTTTGTGTGATAGGTCAGAACACACACACACACACACACACTTTTTCCACCTATAGTTCTTGTATATGCGCTGATGTAGAACTACTTTTTGTGTTTTTTCACTTGTCTCTCTCAGCTACATCAGTAAGGTGGATGTGCTGAAGATCCTGGTCAGTGCTAATTATAAATACATTCCGTCTCTGGATGACATTTTGGAGATGACAGCAGTGATGCGTTTGCGGAACCAGCTGCTCGAGGCGGAGTATTATCAGCTGGCTGTGGAGGTGAGGAGGTTCTCGTCATACCGAAAGGCTTTTAAAATGACCTTCGACTAGTTCATATGCACCGTGCTCTGATCTTTCACCAGCACATCTTCAGAGTCCTGCGTTTCTATTCTTTCCTCTGTCCACCTCTCAGGTGTCCACGAAAAGTGGCCTGGACCCGGGCGGCGTGTGGCATGCTTGGGGCATGGCACTCCTGAAGGCCGGATGTATGAGTGCGGCGCGGGAGAAGTTCTCGCGCTCCCTGAAAGCCTCGGTGGACAGAAACCAGTTGACCCTGGGCTCGCGACTGTTACAGGAGATCATCCAGCACCTGGAGTCCACCATCCGATTCACGCCAGGCACGGTGCGAACGCATAACGACTCGGCTCAGACGACCGACTCCACACACGGCTTTAATGCACGAGACCATTCAGTCCGGATACACAGATTTGTTCTGGAATGTTCTAGAATAAGATTAAAGTTTCCCGCAGAGCCCAGAGTAGAAAAAGAATTCTTCCCTTTCTGATGTGTTGAAATTTTGTCGCACAAATGCAGTAATGGATTGAAGTGAATACGTGCTGTGTTTATTTTTGTTTTATTTCACTGTGAAGTTAAAGCGAGTGAGTCGAGTAGTTTGACGGCAGTCACAGGGAAATTTTGTTGTTCACAATTCCAGCTTTGAATTACATTTCCCGGCTACCCTTCAGCTTTTCCCTTGAAATCCTCACGGAAAAGAAACCAGCTCAAGGATCAAGAAATATACTGTGTATCTACTTTGTTCTAAATTGTGTGTGTGTGTGTGTGTGTGTTTCAGACATTAGATGATGACATCTTGTTGTCGTTGACTGACCTGGAGGAAGCGCTGCGTGATACGCCAGCGGCGGTAGACCGTATGGAGAGTCGTGCTCAGCGCTGCGGACACCATCAGGAGTGTGTCTATTACCTGATGAGCTATGGCACACACCTGAGCCTCGTCTCCTTCTACGTGCGCCATGACCGCCTGAAGGATGCGCTCCTGTATCTGCACAACAAGGTTCCGCTCACACCGCTCACCTTCGAAAGTACCTCCATGTTCACTGCGTAGATGTCAGAAGTCATAGCCAGTTTGCAAACATGCTTTCCGAAAGGTCTTGTTTGAACGCTATATTCCGACATCTTATAACCACCTGAAGTAATGATTCCGTACTTCGGACTGGTTTAGTAACCGAGTTGGTAATCAGATCGCTTTGATGACTTTTGTTTGGATGTCTCTGCAGGAGTGTCCAGAAGATGTGTTTCTGGAGGGCATACTCCAGCCGTGTTTGGAACACGGTCGATTAGGTGTCCTTCAGGGACTCTTGGAGACTCTAGATGGGACATTGGAGAGCTGGGGGCGGTACCTGATACCAGCGTGCCAAATGCTCCAGCGCAAGGGTCACTACCACACTCTGTACCAGCTCCAGCAGTTCATGATGGTACTGAACACGGTGGTGTTAGTAAAAGACCTTGATCTGAATGTTCAGGAAAAACTTTACACACAAATACATTTGGTAAAATGTCATAGTTTGTGTGCTTGTTCAGGACCACGTGCGAGCCGCTATGACGTGTATCCGCTTCTTCACACACGGCGCCGAGTCCTACGTACAGCTCGGCGAGCACCAGCGTTGGCTGGTCCGTGCCAAAGAGCATTTAAGGGCATTCCTGCAAGAGCAACAAGCCCGCCGCAAAACCTTCTCATCCTCCTCCTTCAGGAAAAGAATGAGCTCCAGTGACATCTCCAGGTCAGGCTCCTCCTCTGGATTAGAACTTTTCTATCATTTGCTCTTCAGTGTCTATGATGTCATTATATTTGGAGTGTTGCGTTTTTCACTTAGACACATGAACACCATCATGCTGCAGTTGGAAGTGACACGGTTTCTGCAACGATGTGAGAGCTCCTCCTCTTCCTCCTCAAGAGTCACAACAAGCTCCGCCTCCTCAGGAAACAGTACCCCACCCACTCTTTTTGGAGGAAGCTCTATGAAGGTGGATGTGGCCTGCAGGGTGAGCTGAACGTACTTGATCTGTTTTGGTAAGATCCGGATGTGACGAGTGAAGAACGGTCAGGGACACGCGTAAGGCTCGTTCTGATGACGGTCTTTACAGTGGTTGTGATGTTGTTTCCAGAACGTGCGCTAGTTTGTGATGCTGCTCTGCTATCGGGGTGCTGAAGTGCATGCGTTTGATCCTCTGGTTGCTGACCGTTTGTGCTATCGGGAGATGTTTTCTCAAAGAATTACTGGAGCTTTTCAAAGCACAACGTTCATGCACGCTATGTGTGTGTTCTCTCTCTAGGTGATGCTGGGGGGCAAGAACATCGAGGAAGGGTTTGGCATCGCGTATCGGGTAATACAGGTATGATATCATGACTTGATTCATCCACGTCTCATGGAAAGTAAAATCCATATGTGATTCCCAAGCTTTCGTTCCCACGCAGAGACCGGTCTCGGCTCAAACTCTCTCTTGGTTTTCAGGATTTTCAGTTAGACGCCCTGACTGTGTATTTGCGAGTTGGTCAGCGCTTGGTGTACCTACGTGAGTACCAGGCCATTCACCAGCTGTTGAAGTGCGTGAGCGAGTCAGGCAGCGCCACCAAACACGACTGCGACACCATCGTGCTCGGCTGCGTCTCGGCCTCTGACAAAAACCCTACTGACGTGAGTCATCATTTTACATAAAGTCCGAAAGAATCTGATGCATCAAGAGCAATGAATTCCGGATCGTTGTTCGACTTCCTACTCTGATGATTCTTGAAAGGACTCTGGCGGTTTCTCAGATGATAAAACGTCACGTATACAGTGATACCGCGAGAGAGAAGAAATTAATTTGTTCCGGGGAGCTTTCGTGTGTCGAATTGTTTCTATAATGGAAATTTTTTTTTTTTTTACATGTAAAAACAGCGTAATCCGGTCCAGCTCCCAAAAACAAACCGATAAATTTAAGATAAATTTAAGAAACCTGAAAGAAATACAGTATGAGCATTAAATACATGATCATTGAAATTAATATTCATTATACGGATATGTGGAACCTTACCTTTGGAGCCAGGCGAATATGGCGGAGGAAGAGGAGGCGAACAGAGTTTTCACAAATGGCAGAAATCATGTGACTTTATCAAAATAAACTTCAATGAATTAACCTACAGAATTACCACTGTACAATAAACACTGAATTTTTTCTAATTTTAATTTCAAATTTTTTTTTTGTGCATTTTGTTTTTCACTTTCGTTGTTTTGCACATCATGACGCCGTGACGAAGCATCATGGGGATTCTGGTGGCATCAGCTGGTTGGGGAATAATCAATGGGAGAGCAGGTTGTATGGTGGTAGATTTAAAAACGTGATCATGTGATGCCTTCTGTCAGCTGCGAGATTTTTCATTATTTTTCGATACTGTACTGTATTCCTGTTTTTGCTTTCGTATCTTGAATTTCTTTCGTAAAATGGGACAGAAAAATCTTTGTGGTCCATTTCATATCTTGAATGTTTCGTATACAAAGGCTTTTTTTCTGATCTTGAGGTGTCACTGTATTCTTTTATTTCAGTGATTTTCTATCAGTAAAGCAGATGGAAAAATATTCCATCAGAGTGATAAACATGAAAGCTTCAGTCTCATCTTCTATTTCAGGCCAAACAGTTGGAGTCTCTGATTTTGGAGTCCAAATCCACAGAAAATAAAGTAAGCGCTCTTCTTTTCTTTGATTTCGAAGGATTTTGAATATAAAAACGAATAAATACTGTGTGTGTGTGTGTGTGTGTGTGTGTGTGTGTAGATAAAAGCGTACCTGATTTGCAGTAAGCTGAGAGCGGCCTATCTTCTGGCAGTGAAGATGAACCCTGCTAAGGCATGTTTGCATGTACAAGACGTTCTTCAGGCTGCTGAAGTCTCCAGCGACTCCACAATGCAAGATATCTGCCATCAGTGGCTCTCCGAACACCAGGAACCAGCATCACAAAAACATGGCAACAGCAGGTAGCATCAATGGTTTCATGATGGACGGTAGCAGACCGGGGCTCAACACTCTGCTCTGGTTGCACATCATGGGATTTGTGAGAAGCTGGAATCAAATCGACGATATAACCCATGGGGTCATGTGACTGCAGGACACCATTAATAACCAGCCAATAGCTGTTCACCATGAGGAGACGTCTACGGAAGAGCAACGTTATTGTTCACAGTGACTTTTGAGATGCAGTAATGTTGATTTAGGGTCATGTCACTTCTGAAAGTAGTACGGTACAGAAAAAAACGTGGCATTAAATTATATCTTAAGAACCAGTAACGATGTCCGAGCACATTTCTCAACCAGACGGATGTGCGCCTGAGCGTGAACCGACCAACTCTCCAAAGCTGAGAAGCTTCCGTTGCTTATTTGCGACAGGAATCTTGTAGCACATTAAGACGCTAAAGCGAGCTGACGTAAGGGAAATGCTGCGTATTCCTTTAATGGATGAATTTGGGCTGAATAAAGAATGTTCACTTGTGAAATGAAAAGCTTTCTGGGAGAATCTAGCGTTTGCCTCATGTCAGTTTCCTACCTCAGATAAAGCGAGTGCTTCCCTAATGCTCCTCACCGATTCGGTTTTGTTTCCGCGCTCCATCTCGGCCTGTAGCCATTAAGCCGTGCGCGTTTTTCAGATTCTCGCGGGATGATTTTATTAGCGGTTCTGTATTCAGCCAGTGCAAACGTTACATGAGCAAATTATTGCTGAAAAAAACCTACACAGCTATAGCAAGCTCACGGATGGGGTTTTTAATCGTAGCTGAAGTAACGCTGTGGTCGATAACATGAGCAAACCCGAGAGGAGTCCGGACGGAATGTTCCGGTTGGTATGTAGCGAGTCCGACTGGATTTCGAAGCGAATTGTTCGGTGTGGATTTCGGGTTGGACTTTAACTCCGATTCTTGTTTGTAATTTAAGCTGTGCTAATCGGACGGCAGTTCTCACAGGATTTTGTGATGTACGAATTGAGCCAGATTAATCCATGATCTCGGTTCTATTCTCACAAGCGCGTGACGTGTTTGTTCGATCAGAATTTCTCATGTGTGTCCACACAGCGAGATGTCATGTCTGGATTTTTATTTGTTCTCTCTGAAGTAAGCCGAGTGAATTTAGACTAATCTGACAGGATTTCTTAAATCCTCGACTAGCATGCATGCTAACGTGAACATGAGGCGGCGTCACATCACAGAGGAAGACGTCAATCTGACAGGAGTTCTCACATGGCTTTAAATCTGTTAGTCCGTTTATCCCAACTGAACAGCGACAGGCATCCCGACGACAGTTCTATTCATCTCATTAACCCTTCGTGGTACGTTTTGCTCGTCCGGGCTACAGTTTCTGTCTGGATTTTAAGTCCGAGTTATAAATGTTTGCACTGCTCACAGAGTTAATTCTCGGTAGCTGTCAAATCTGACCACACGTGTGTGTGTGTGTGTGTGTGTGTGTGAGTGCCTCGTCTGTGGACTTCGTGGACACCCGGTGGTTTGAGCAGTACACAAATGTTTTCAAGAAAAGGAGTGTGGAGTCCCTGAAACATTTTGGAACATTACTATTCACTGATTGCACAAAAAAAAAAAAAAAAAAAGGGTTAACATTGTGAGTTTATTGTGTTCATGCTTCACAAAAAAAGACATGATAAAGGAATCCCATGATTCCAGCACAGATGATTCCAGCACTCTGAAGTGTATCAACAATAGTTCTGTGTCACGTTGTACTGAGCATTATCAACTGCACTGTGTTTGTATCAGACTGCTCTCTCTCTCTCTCTCTCTCTCTCTCTCTCTCTGTGTGTGTGTGTGGGGGGTGTTGGGTGTTTCCTCTCGTTCTGTGTTGACTTGATGTGACGTGACTACATCTCATATCTTGAACGTAATCCAGGCTGAGTTTGCAGACTAATTTCTGAGATGCAGAATTGACGACTTTGTTTTTAATTGTTTTTCTCCCACCAGTTTGCCTTGAATTAATTAATGATGACTTGGATAATTCAGCTCTGAAAGGGACGGAATTGACTTTTGCTCTGTGGACGCGAATATCAGAGAAGAGATTATGTTTACACTTTCCTTTGCACCGAAAAATAACACTGCTGCAGGTTCATGTAGAGATATTGAGAATGGAATTAAACACTGCCACATGATGATTGCCCCGCGTTGTTGTTTCGGGGTGTGCACCGCGTTGTTGTTGTTGTTGTTTCGGGGTGTGCACCGCGTTGTTGTTGTTGTTTCGGGGTGTGCACCATCGCACCGTTGAACACACATCACAGACGCTCTTGCTGTTCACAATTGTCCCGATGAAGATGATGCTGATTTGTAGTGTCAGGACATTGCGGCACACCCCGACCCCTCGTATCTTCTCACTCCCCTGGTTTTTACTGATGATCTCATTTCTTATATCGAACTGTGTGGATTTCTCACCTTTTGAAATGTTCACTCCTTTAAGATTTGACAACAAATGTGAAAGAATGAGGTCCGAGTGACCCGTTGTCGTGTTTGCATATTTTGCAAAGTCGCTCAAATTTTTCAGATGCGACTGCATGCTCCCTCAGGCTGATGTCTGTCCAATCAGGACGGAGACTCCTGACGAAGCACGAGTGGTTCAGAGACGAGTGCTCGGATTTAAATCGTGATAATTCTCAGGAAAAGTTTCTATCGGCGAGTGCCTGGATAGCAGAGCCGTCTTTCGTCCCGAGAATGGCCGCTCTCACTCTCGCAGCACAAATCTGAGAAAGATTCAAACCGGATGCGAGAGGATGAGCAAATGAATAATATTCAAGATTTTAAAGATGAAATTTGCTCCAGACTGGGAAGACACTTGGCATCATTTCTGGTCCGATGATGGATGATATCTGAGCAACCGAAAGCGGAGGAGACCAATCGTAAGCTTGGAGGAATGTCCAATTCTACAATCGAAAGTATTCAAAGAAATAATGTCTTCTGATGGAGGGAAGAGCCAACAGAAGGGCGGGTGTGGCTGGCGTACGACCGCACTGAGAGAAGTTGTTGGGTGGTTGATGTCCACAGATCAGCAGTTGTCTTTTTTTTTTTTTTTTTTTGAATGAGATTTGATATTGAAATGGGAAGCCCAGTGGTGGTGGCCTGCTGGTAAGGATCCCAAGGGCCGAGTTTCAAGCCCCAGTATCAGTGGGTCGTCACTGCTGCCCCCCCCCCCCCCCCCAGTGCACCAACTGGGTTATCAAAGGCCAGCCATGTCTCTCAGCGTCTGTGGGGAGAGGTTCGTGGAAAACAACAATTGCCGACTTCCGTACCAAGTCGGCCGCTCAGCAGTCGGCATGCCCTGTGATGGCCTGGCGAGCTCCCCATGGTGTACTGTGTACTCTTAGTCGGCTGAGATGGGTGCCGGCCTCCCCACGTCCCCGATTAGGACGAACCAATTTGGAAAATGAATGGATCGGTGGTAGTAAAAGTGATCGACGGGTTTAACTGAACTAGGCTGATGATTTTTTTTTTTTTTTTTTTTTTCTCTCCAGTCACCTCGGATGATTTCCTGCCGTGTTTACTTTGCATGTCATATTTATAAAGTTTATTCTGGGATTTCAATGAGCCTGCCCAGGGGCCTGGGAAAGGGAGATGTGGATGTGAACCAAGGTGTAATGGTCACCACATTACACGCTTACTTCAGAGACCAGATAAAAATAAAGATATTCATCAACAAATAAAATAAGAATTGCAATAAAACATCGCTGAGACTGGTTTAGTTTAACTTGAGCTTTTACTGTTAGTTAAAATCTGAACATGAGCTGTACAGTGTATATACTCCGCCATGTTTAATTCCAGTATAACAAAGTCCACGGAATCAGAACCCAGTGGTGAACAGTGTTGGGCTGCGTGTGTATCATCACCGTATTAAAAGGAACGGGGGAGACGACTGGGATTGGCCCTGAGTTCAGCGTGCTTGTGGGCGATGGGAATAATCAATGTTCACGCGAATGAACACCGTGCAATATTCGGCGAGATCTCACCGAGTACAAATATTTACAGATATTAAGAGAGTGTCAGCGTGAAGTCTTCGGAGGTCAGAAGAGTCCAGCAGACGAAACATCCACACCTTCTGGAAGCTGCAACGGACGCAATACGTGATTGAAGTGCTTTGTATCAGGCACATGGACCAGTACACATGGTTCTTGGAACTAATGCTCACTAACCCATTCCACCAATACAAAGGTCCACACCGTTCTAGGGTACTGATGGGCTCTCTATGGCCTGGATACCTGAAAAGTGCAAATTCCTAGAAAGATAATCCTTCATTCCCAACATTCTGTTTCCACATCAGCTCTGGCTTTTCATCGCCATATGGCACGACCGCGAGCATTTTATTACTGTCAGCGGGTTTTTCTTTTCTTTTTTTAAACATGTATGTGCTTTTAGAAAACATCCAGTCCCCACCATGACCGCAACACCGGCGTGTATTTCCGCAGTCGACTCCAAACGGTTATAAAATCTCTATGAAAATACTTAAACGTGGTCAGACCACACCTGCTCGTTATGTGGCACGTCGTATAAGAAAAGTAGGAAAACGTAGCCAATCCGAAGAGTTTCTGTGCACGTTATACACACGTGCTGTTTATATTGAAATATTTCATCGATCTCATCGTGAATGTAACTGCAGTAAAAAAAAACCAAAAAAAAAAAACCCATGTTTCCTTCGGTATAAAAACTGTAGAGTTCTAGGCAGCTGCAGTGAGGAAGAGGAGGAGGAGGTGATGGAGGTGGTGGTGGAGGGAGAGGAGGTGAAATGTGCAGACATACAGAGGAAACGATACTGGAATCCCAGGTCCAGTTTCTTAATTACGCTTAAAACGGTAGTAAGTGCTTTCGGCAAATATGTAGAACGGGTCGGACGACTCGTCTGAGCGACGAGGTGCGATGGACGGAAGAGCGATCTCAGTCCCATTCAATAGCGAGGAGCTCGCAGCTGACGTCCCACAGTCTCCGAGCGGTCTTGTCACAGCGGCCCTGAGGCGCGACGGAGGCAGGAGCGCAGTCACTGAGGAGGGGAGTTCATTCGTTATGCCATGCTACTCTTCCACATTTCTCAAGCAACACTTAAAGGTAAACAAACACAAACTTGTTGTGGAGGATTGTAAAGATTGTGAGAAGAGTGAATGCGAACGCCGCCCCACCTGAAGTGCTTTCCCGTGACGGAGTGCAGTTCCTCGGCCACCGCGCAGTAGATGGAGGTCTGTGCTCCCTCCTGCGGGGTTTTCAGGAACACTGAGAACAACGCAAACGCGAGCGACATCACCGTGGAGTGACGCACCAGATCAGACCTCACCGTGCCCGGGTGCACCGAGTTCACCGTCACATTTGACCCTGGGGGGGGGGCAATTGAGTCAGCATTACACATCGTGCAGTGATTAGTTGGAGAAATGAGTTTTAATCTCTGTGAACCTGGGACGTCCTACATAGACTTAAAAATACCGTCATCACTGACACACTCAAGTTTTCTGAGTCTCCGGTGTTTGTATCATGAAAATCTGGAAGCGTGTTGATGCAGTGCGATGTTCTGATGTGAACGCTACCTGTTAGCCTGTGTGCTAGCTCCCTGGCGAACAGCACGTTGGCCAGTTTGCTCTGGCAGTAGGCCAGGCCGCTGTTGTAGCTCCCCTGACTGTGCAGGTCATGGAAGCGGATCCAGCCGAAATAATGTCCCAGAGACGAGACGACGACGACGCGGGAGGGCGCGCTACGTTTCAAAACGCCAATCAGCAGGGATGTCAACAGGAAGTGACCTAAAGATGATTACACACTGATGAGCAGTCATGTTACACGGGTTATTTAGACATGAAACAATGAATATTTCCACGATTTATATTTCATTGATCAACTTTCTCTCTCGGACACTTCTGGTCAGCGAGAAGCCTCCCTCACCCAGGTGATTGACTCCCAGGTGCATCTCGAAGCCATCTGCAGTCTTCATGTAAGGACACATCATCACTCCGGCGTTGTTGATCAAGATGTGCAGGTGACTCACCTCTGTGTGAAGACAGGAAGTGATGAGAGCATTCACGCCACTTTTCCATACATCACTGTACACAGTTTAAAAAAAAAAAGAAAAAAAAAAGGGGGGGGGGGGAGGGGACGGACGGTTCACGGTTGAAGCGGGGCTCTGTGCATGCATACACACACCTCGGAGGAATCTCTGTGCAAATGCACGTATCGAACAGGTATCCGCCAAATCCAGTTCTCGCACCTCCACCTGTGCCCCGCCGACTTGCGTGCGGATTTCCACGGCCGCCTCCTCACCCTTTTCGACATCCCGACAGGCCAGAATTACCCGTGCGCCTGCATTTTTGTTTCGAAAATTCAATACAAAGACAGAAATCCTGTGAAAGTTACGACAATTAAAAATCATCAGGGACTCTCACATCATTACTCAGTAAACGTTTCAATCTTAATCCATTTTCTGAACCAATTCATTCTAGCTAAGGTTGCTGGGAGGCTGGCGCTCATCTCCGCCGACTCTGGGAGAGGGTAGAGTACACCCTGGACGGCTCGCCAGGCCATCGCAGGGCAGAAACCCGCTGCTGGCGATGCCGCTCCTCTTTACAAAAGTCAGAAACGGTTCCTTCACATGAAGCCGTCACCACAGACAGTGAGAGACACGGCCGGCCTTTGACGTCCCGGACAGTGCACCGGGGTCGATGCGGTGAGGGACGGATTGTGTTCATGAGCTCTTTCAGTGATTCGCACTCTTGCATGCATTGCCCTTCCTATTAACTACATCAGCTTTCTTCAGACACTATTAAAGTCAGCATCATGTTTTTAATGGGAGTGATGTACGATTCCACAACGCCACATGTTAGTCGAGTTTCATTCTACAGCTATGCATGGATGTTGTTCATTGACTGTAAATTATATACGCACCACGTGCGGCCAGGTCCTGCGCCGTCTCTTTCCCGATCCCCGTGTTCGCTCCTGTAATTAGCACCGTCTTCCCATCCAGACGTGCCATGGAGACGCACACTCCACCTGCCGCATATTTCCTCCACACACACACACACACACACACACACACTTTGTTTTTCTTGAAAAAGTCGTTTAATGGGTGATGCAGTGGGACTCGCCTTGAGTTCATCTCTACCTGAAGAGAGCAATGCACTTCTACACAGACAGGTCGGGTTCCGAACATGTTTACCTCTGCCACTTGTATTCACCAGTGTCTGTCTGTCTGTCTGTCTGTCTGCTTGTTGGCAGGATTACACGAGAACTAGTGAACCGAATTGAACCGAAGTTGGTGGTGGGATGGAGGAATGGGCCTGGGGACAAGCGGGAGCATTTTGAAGTAAATCCGAATACAGTAATCTGCGACTTTCACTCCAGTGATGCACCAGCGTCTCCACCAGTCCCTGGACAATGTTTCATTAACGTGTTGACTGAAAATTGAAATTGTGAACTAAATAATACAATAGTGATACACATGGGGCTTTAGGGAATTTAAAAAAAAAAATGTAATCTAAAAAAATTTTTTTTTGATGAGCAATGTGTCACAAAAGGGAAACACACTGTTTTTTTTTTTTTTTTTTTTACAGAGAATAAAGAGAAACTCAAAAACGTGGCCTTTGTGTGCTTCTGTCCCATGTGGACTGAAGTACCAGCTGAGGAGAAAACCCAGTTTATTTCTACACATCACGCCGTGGTGGGAAAAACAAACACGAAACCCCATCACTTCTGTTTTGTGCAAAACCGCAACATAAACCTGGTGACAGAACAGTGCCGACTTCGAACAACATGATGAAGATATACGCCACCAAACCGGTGCGAATGAGGACATGGCAGGAATCATCCTAAATTAGCTCATTTCGTTTACAATTCTAATCTGCTTATGGACATTTGTAAACTTTGCTGCAGCAGCCATGTTCTCCAACATCACCAATGTTTCACAGTGAAAGTTCCCAGGTTTTCATCTGTGAGTCAAGGGGGATCAGTTTCATGGAGATAAACAGATCTTTATTGCCAACTGTTGCATGGACAATGAAAACCAGTTCAGCAACACTTTGTTTACCAACAATTATAAAAAGAAAGTGCAAAAAAGACAACGAAGGAACCACGTTAAGATACATATGCCAACATGCACATATGTGTACATACAAACACACACACACATACACCTGGAGCCTGTATACTGTACCTAAAGATCTATTCACACATTTATACACCTGCACAGAAAATATATCTGCACGATTAAAAGAAACAATGCACTTTCGGTGTCTCTCTCTCTCTCTCTCTCCGTGCATTTGTTCGTGTGACAAATTTGACCTTTTTTCTCTTCATTCTGTTCGCCTTTTCCTCATATGACCACACGCGCTCTCAACAATCAAGCATAATATGTTTTGCATAATCAGGCCACGCAACCATAATTAACCCCGCCCTCGAAGAGCTGTCATTGGTCTGTGTACAAGCACAATTAACTCCGCCCTCGAAGAGCTGTCATTGGTCTGCGTACAAGCATAATTAACCCCGCCCTCTAAGCGCTCCTATTGGTCTGTGTATAAGACCGATCATACTTTTATTCACGGGGGCGGTTACTATGGTGATAAGAAAAGGAAAAAAATACTCCATCCATGTATGAAAATAGAACCAGTGACGAAATGTTTAATTAAAATCTCTGGTGCTGTGTGTGTAACGAACTGAAACAAGGGGCGAATCGGAGCAGTATTACTATTCTCGAGACCCGTCCTCGGAACGGAACCCCATTCAGGACACCATGACCGTTTTTGTCCCATCACTACATGCTGCTGTGATGTAAACACCTCTGTTCTTCACGGGCCGTAATGTACGGACATCGTTCAATGCTCACAGCGATATCATATCCGGTATGAACGCTACACCTACCTGATGTGAGGCGACATCAGCTTTATTATTAACGCCACGACCCCCGATCCCACCACGACAATCATCATCATCATCATCACCATCATCATCGTGGCGGAAATAAAGAGAGCAATGCGGCGCGTGTGCTGTTGAAACCGTTAGAAGTTGCCTGGAATCAAGCTGTGACGAGATTGTGCGCTGTTTAACCTCAGCCCCCACTCGATGTGAACCAAGAGCATCATGGGAGATGGAGTTTTTTTCATGGTAGTGCAGAGTCAAAACATCATACGAGCGTCGTTCCCGTCCGGGTCCTCTGACCTCCGACGAGCAAACGAATGAAACGGCAGGCTGAATATGTGGCTGGAAACTAAAGCCGCGAGTTAAACAAAGTAGAATGACACAAGTATGATGGTTAAGAGCACGAGCTAGCTTGCTGGTTGGATAAAGAATGATTCACCACAAGCATCACGCTAATTCGCTGGTGTTTCTGGGAGGTGTAGTTTTTTTATTGTTTGCCCGAACTACACACCGACGGGGCAGTGGTGGTCTAGTGGTATAGGGCGCTGGATCCAAAGGTTGGGGGTTCGAGTTCCACTCTCCACAAGGTTGTCACTGGTCCCCCCCCCCCCCCCCCGTGGAGCTAATCAAAGGCTGGCCATGTCTCTCACTGTCTATTGTGTGAGGCATGTAAAAGAACCATTGCTGACTTTCGACAAGAGTAGGCTGCAAAGCCGTCAGCGTGTTTCCGCCCTGCGATGGCCTGGCGAGCTGTCCAGGGTGTACTCTGCCCTCACCCGAAGTTGGCTGGGATGGGCACCAGCCTCCCCACGACCCAAACAAGGTCTTAGAGAGTGAGAGGATGCCGGAGGAATGGAGAAGTATGCTTCTGCCCATTTTTAAGAACAAGGAAGACGTGCAGAGTTGCGGCAACTACAGAGGGATAAAGTTGATGAGCCATACGATGAAGTTATGGGAAAGAAGAGTGGAAGCTAGACTAAGGACAGAGGTCAGCATTTGTGAACAACAGTTTGGTTTCATGCCAAGAAAGAGCACCACAGATGCAGTGCTTGCTTTGAGGATATTAATAGAGAAGTACAGAGAAGGTTAGAGGGAGCTGCACTGTGCCTTTGTGGATCTGGAGAAAGCATATGACAGGTTGTCAAGAGAGGAACTGTGGTATTGCACGAGGAAGTCTGGAGTGGCAGAGAAGTATGTTAGAATGGGGCAGGACATGTATGAGAAATGTCAGACAATGGTGAGGTGTGCTGTCAGTGTGACAGAAGAGTTCAAGGTGAAGGTGGGACTGCATCAAGGGTCAGCTCTGAGCCCCTTCTTGTTTGCTATGGTGATGGACAGGCTGACAGACGAGGTTAGACAAGATTCTCCATGGACGATGATGTTTGCAGATGACATTGTTATCTGTAGTGAGAGCAGAAAACAAGTGGAGGAAAATCTAGAGAGGTGGAGGTATGCCCTGGAAAGGAGAGGAATGAAGGTTAGCCGCATTAAGTCAGAATACATGTGTGTGAACGAGAAGGACCCAATAGGAACGGTGAGGTTACAGGGAGCAGAGATAACGAAGGTGGATGATTTTAAGTACTTAGGCTCAACAGTCCAGAGCAATGGAGAGTGTGGAATAGAGGTGAAGAAGCGTGTGCAGGCAGGTTGGAATGGTTGGAGAAAAGTGTCGGGTGTGATAGGAAGGTATCAACAAGAATGAAAGAAAAAGTGTATAAGACGGTGTTGAGGCCAGCGATGTTGTATGGGTTAGAAACAGTGGCCCTGGGGAAAAGACAGGAGGCAGAGCTGGAGGTAGCAGAGATGAAAATATTGAGGTTCTCTTTGGGAGTAACGAGGATGGATAGGATCAGAAATGAGTACATCAGAGGAACAGCACATGTAAGATGTTTTGGAGATAAAGTCAGAGAGGCCAGATTGAGATGGTTTGGACATGTACAGAGGAGGGATTGTGAGTATATTGGTAGTAGGATGCTGAGGTTGGAACTACCAGGCAGAAGTTCGAGAGGAAGACCAATGAGAAGATTTATGGATGATTCGCTGTTGCGACCCCTGAAGGGAAAAGCCGAAAGGAAAAGAAGAACACTTCATACACGATAAAAGGTCAACAAACTCCCCATTTTCGTTTCATCTCACAATTTCACTGTTATATCAGATAAATACTGAACATCAAAGTTTTGCCTTTCGACCATAAAAACGCCTGGAGTTTCAATTTAGATTTTTGAACGTTAAAACAATAACCTTTATTTTGTATTACTTTTATCCTCCCCTTTGAAACTCCAATGACCAATCTGACACCCTGACCCGTGTCCCGAACTGATTGTGAATGAAGTGTGTGGTGGACCATGAATGCTTATCCTGGACCATATGAAGTGATCGGTGTCAAATGAAGACCATTCCCGACTCAAGCTGCAGGTCCATAGCAACTGTATCATAGTGATTCAAGTCCTGGGCAAGTCTTCATTCTTGCTGTCTGATGCATTCACTGTGTGTGTGTGTGTGTGTGTGTGCGCATATACACATACACATGTGAAGACCTAGAATGATACAAGGGAAGCGAAGTCTCTCAATATGACAATTTGTTTAGGGAGCCACACGAAGGTCAGAAATGGCTCATAATGTCTTGTTGGTCCGGGGTTCGTCGCACAAGGGCTGCGGAAGCGCAGAGCCCTCCTCTCTTATATACTGCACTACAGTAAGCATGTTCTTCATAGCAGATGGTCATCACAGCCGGGATATCATAGTGACATCACTTCACAATCTGCTGCGTCACAATATACAGTAGGTTGCCTTTTTTATTCCAATCTCCTATCTGTACAGTTTCAACAGGACGTCCTTGTTCTTTCTTTTCATGGTTTTTGCAGTGAGAATTTCGTCCTCTGCATTTTGTTAGTGTCACATGTTCCTTTTTGTTGGAACAATCTTTTGCTCAGTGATAAGTGCTTTGGCATAATGTCGTTTTTCTCCCACGTTTGTTGAGCTGATTTGTGCTAGATATCACAATTTCAGTCTGTGGGGGCAGTGGTGGCCTGGTGGTAAAGGGCACTGGATCGCTGATCCTATGGTTGGGGGTTCGAGTCCCACTCTCCACAGGGTTGTCACTGTCCCCCCACTGCAGCTAACTGGGTTATCAAAGGCGGGCCGTGTCTCTCACTGTCTATGGTGGGAGGTTCATGTAAAAGAACCATTGCTGACTTTCGTAAAGTGTAGCTGCATAGCCATCAGCGTGTTTCCGTCCCTTGCTAAAGGGTTTTGTCAGGAAGGGAATCGACCTAAAAACCTATGAACCAAATCAAACGTGTGAATCATTCGCTGTGGCAACCCCTGAAAAAGGGAAAAAGCCGAAAGGAAATCATCAGTGCCCTCTAGTGCAGGGGTCCCCAACCACCTGTCCACGGACTGATACCGGTCCGCAAACAAAGTCTTTCATGATACAAATTATAGTTTGTTTTTTTTTTATTAGATTCCGGATCTTATTTTGAAAAACGACTGTTTTTGACACTGCCACAGGAGCACTGAAAGCCCTTCTTCCGTTTCCAACCACATTTTTGTCAGGAAGGGCATCTGATGTAAAAACCTATGAACCAAATCACACATGTTAATGAGATGATTCACTGTGGTGACCCCCGAAAAGGGAAAAAGCCGAAAGGAAATGATCACTATTTCAGTCGGTGGCAAGTTTGACTTCCCTTCATGCTTCCACATGTACATACTCTTGTGGTGACATATCTAACGTATCACTTAAAATTATTATCAGGGCTGATCTCAAAACAAATACAATGACAATCGGGAAGTGCTGTTTGTCTTTGTTATTTAGCTCGCGTTATTTCGCAGCTTTAGTGCATTTGACAGCTTACTTTTAATCTTGTGCATCTTGTACCGAAGTTCCAACAAGACACTTTGCTTCCAAAGGCCGTTTTCGGTGAACCTGTACAATTAACATATGGGAGGCGGAGAGCTCGGAGATCTTTCTTCACTGGCTTCTCATAGCTGCTCACATCAAATTTACAACTAACGCCTGGCACCTCAATGCCTTTATTGTGTGTTTTGAACTGCTGCCTTTCAGAGAACCCCTCTCAATACACACCACCATGACCCGAAACCCTCAATACAGAACATCCTTCGATATTTTATTGATTTCTTTCCCTTGGTAAAGTATGTCTTTAAACAAACAGGTCACACAAGTGGGTGGAGACTGTGCAGTTTCATGACGTGAGGCTGCCGCAGTGCGAAGTAAGTTCGCACCAACAGACGTATCAGTGAGAAGTGATGACTGTTGATGCCATCCGCGGTGACAAGTGCATGATCACCACCGACAAGACAGTCGCTGTTTCCAATCTCTGCAATGACTTTCATTTGAGTTCTCATTAATGACCAGTACTTTGTGTGCACCATGTCACGATCCCGTGCTTGACGGAGGTGTCGTTCAGCGCAGACCAGAACACGCACACAGCCTGCTGACGGCACGACGAAGACACCATTCCATTCTAGCTGGAGAAGATGATATGAATCAGCATAAGATATATTTTTCAGGGCATGAATATCTGTCACTAGTGCTTCCCGGCATTCGCAACATGACACGGTTGCCATGATCTTCCTGACCACCCATCCTGCGTTGTATAGAACAGCATTTTCAATGACAGGATAAAGTGGTCTTGGGTTGTAGAAGTGATCCTGAACCAGCAAAAATTCTGTTTTGAACACTGCCGGGTTATCTGCAGTCTGAAATGATTCAGGAGGCACGTAGGTTTCTGTACCACACCGAATCAACTCTGTTCCATCCTGTGCTGTACAGTGACCACAACCAAAAGCCTGGGAAAACAAAAATGTACATGAAAACCTGCAAACATTCTAAAAGATATAATTACACCAATACTACAGTGATTACATTATTCTGACCCCCCAACCCAAGGCATGATGACCAGAATCCTTCCCAATGGACACATGTCATGACCAAAAACCTTTATAATACACCACATCATAACTTAAACCCCTTATGCTACATCACACATGATAATCAAGACTCCTCCCACAAAATATTGGTATAGGATGCATACACAAGATGTGTCGCAAGTTAGAGTCCAGGTTAATGCCACAGCCATCTCTGACCGGGGGTCAATGGGAGCTAACAGGCCGAGCTCACACAGGAGAGAGGGACGGCGGCACACGCTCACATCCCGTCACTCAAAGCGATCGCCAGCCAGCTCATTTGTACCAGGGGCAGATAGCGCTTTTCCTCCGAGTGTGTTAGACCTGCCTTCAAATGCGCATGCGCAACATTCCAAAAAGAGGTGGGTGGCTAGCATCGCATGTCACAGAGGGTGTGTGTGCATGCTTTCGCCCCTCCCTGGTCGGTGAGGGTTGTGTGATAGGGAAGGCATGAAGCGTGGGAATTGGATACGATTAAATTAAGAAGAAATCGGGGGGGGGGGGGGGGTAAAGTGTTTACTGACTCCATGTACCATCAGACACACCTTTATAGCGCCACATTGAGTCAGAATCAGCCGAATGCATCTCATTAAATCCTTTGCTGTGGGGTCATAGTTCAAGCCACCTACGTGAGAAAAGGCAAAGGATTAATCATCCCAGTTAAAACCCACAAAGACAAAGACGACTATCAATAATCGGAGAAAAAAGAGTGTACAGACGATCCCCGACTTACGTTTTTGTTTGGTTCCGGACAGCAAAACGCAAGTTGAAAATGAACCCAAGTTGTTACTGTATGTTCCAGTGACATATGACGTTCATACTGTACTGTACATCCATAAATACCATTCCGTATCCCATAAAACACCCCAAATCAATTATTATAAACATAACATTGTAAAATAATATCAAATAATATCAACATTAATTTCAAATAAATTAAATTCAAGCAAAATAATTTCAAATAGATACATTTTAATCAAATTCACTCATCAAATATCAAATACAGTATCAAATGTAACCTTTAAAATTCTCTATGATGCAATCTTTCTGCTTGTAAATGGTTCTGATGGTCGACAGATAGTCACTTTACATGAAGCTGAGCCGAGTCACTTTACATGAAGCTTAACAGTCAATTAACGCTTACAATATGTGAGGCGCTCAACACCGAAAGTAGTGCACGTTCTTGTGCTTGAGACACAGCGCGGGTTATCCGGACTTCCGGTCATTCAAGTGAGCAAGGGTGCCGTTGAATACTCGTTTAGTACTCAGCCTGCACTGTGAATCACCAGCAGAGTGGAGAGTTCTCTTTCTTTTCTGGATTCGGGTTTTCATTCATTTTATAACTCTCTTTGCTTAACTGAGTATGCATGGTAGATTGCTCCAATCCGAGCAGATAGTTAATTCATCTCTGTGTATGAGACTTGCACCCATGCTAGTAGGCTTACGCTTCTGACCAACCATATTTGCTTAGGGTTACAAAAGTCCGCAAAACAGTGTAAACACAAAGATCACAGAGAGGACGTCTTAACATAAGGGTAATACGCTATATATATATATATATATATATATAACTGAACTGTGAAGAAGGAGGGGCACGTTCAGTCTGTCGTTTGTAAACAATGGACGCAGCATCATTACGTCATTGCGTCATTACGTCAGTGTACTATGTAGGTATGTCTAAACTCAAAATTTGACACATTTTTTTTTTAAAAAATAAATAAATAAAACCAAAGAGGTAAAATCGGAAAAAAAACCCGTAAAACAGATGAATGTAAGTCGGGGAGCTTCTGTAATCCCTCAGGAGAAACTGAGGGCAACCAAAGTAAGAAAAGAAACCAGAAACACACCAAAGAAAAGTGGTACATTAAAAAAAGCTGAAAATATGTTCTCATCACCTGATCTTCTGACAGCATTAAAAAACACTTCGACATGGTCCTGGCTGAATTTATAGAACAGAATATCCTTCTGATGCTGCAGCAACTCTTTCGTCAAATCAGTGGCTGCGTCAATCAGGAGCACTAAGCCTGTGATGCACATGGCCCTGAAAACAAGAATCGTGATCCAGTCATTTCAGACTCGGAACCGACCTTAAATATATGTGTGACAGGTATTATTATTATTATTATTATTATTATTATTATAATTATAAGTACAGTAAAACCTCTGCTGACGAACGCTTAAGCTCACGAACTTTTCGCCTCAAGAACATTAAATTTGCGAGCATATTGTCTCTGCTGACGAACTAGTTTTCGGCGGACGAATCAAACCACGCGGTCGAACAGCGCCACGGTGGCGGCCACGAGAAGCTGGCCTTGCGCTCATGGCGTCACAGTTCGTCACCCCCTTTCTTTGAGTGCGGAAGTGGTTTGTGTTTGATAGACATTTTGGACCATATTGAGTGTACTTTTGCTATTATGGGACCGAAAAAGACCCCACCACAGGCGGAGATCATTGAAAACACGAACGAGGTGTGCGTTTGTGTGACTCAGCGTCCCAGTACCAGTACGCTAAGTCTACCATTGCTACCATCCTTAAGAACAAGGAAGCTATTAAGGGTGCGTGTGTGGCTAAGGGTGTTTCCAAACAGTAGGCGTTTCCAAACTCTCCTTCCAAACAGTAAGTCCCTCCCTCCCTCCTCCTCCCACTCCATTCCATCAAGCCATCAACTACCATCACAAAGGTAAATAAAACGACTTTATTATACAGTACAGTTTATTTCTTTAATTACAATACAATAGCACATTTATTATACATAAAATAAGGTATATTTTTGTGTAGTTTTAAGGCTTATTTAGTAGAAAATTATGTTTTATGGGGACCTGGGAACGGATTATTCTCATTTTAATGGTTTCTTCTGGGAAATAAATGTTCGGAAGACGAACTTTTCGCCTCACACACACTTTCTGGGAACCAATTATGTTCGTGAGCAGAGGTATCACTGTAATATTATTTACACCATGGAACCTGTGTGTGCTGGCAGGGGAAGCTGAGCACTATGTTTGGATTTTCATCAGATTTAAACCAGAATAATAACAGAACTGAATGCTACTGTTCACATTAGTTCCATTTCACAATGTTATACCTCTTTGTTTTTACAATTGGCTGACCATCCGCCGTGTGAAGAGAAAGAAGAAACGCTCTTGTGTCTTGCAAGAAGTCTGTGATTTTGGACATGTTGCGACTGTCGGTTGGACTCTGAAACCCTTTTCTAGTCGTGGAACGTAAATGGAGTATATCGGATAAGAGGTGCAGACGCTACAGTATACCAAACAAATACATCTGTACATGTTATCAACAGGTTTATTACTGATTTCAACCCAATTCGTTACCTTCACTCACAACACAGCAAGAGTTCTGTACCTCAATAAAAGCAGCGGTGGGCAGACACTCCTTAAAGTCAGCATGTCCTGATGCAGCTAATATTCTCAGTGCTTTGGTGACTGATGAGGAGAAGGTTTGCACAGTCAGGGACACTTTCAAGCTCTGCTCATCAATCTCGTCCTGCATGTTCCCCGGACGAAGGCGTGCTGACTGTTGGACTTTGTGCAGAGCCGTGATATGATTCCAAGATACCGGGCCCTGAGGACTGATGATGGTGTTGTAAGCTTGCAGCATATTCTTCAGAAGTCTCAGCGTACGAGACAAATCAATCATTACAAAGATCTTCTTCTCGTTGTAGATGAAGAACGGTTGAGTCGCACGATGTGTAATATCGAGTTTAGCTCCCAGTAAAGAAGCCACAGCAAAGTTAATCGGCCGGCAAGCCATCGTAATTGCTTTTACTTCGAAGCCTAGCTCATGGACTTTACTCAGCAGCTGTGACAGTAGAACTGTCTGATTCTGAGCGCTCAGGCCAGCTGTCAGGTAATACGCAACTGGTGCTTTCCAGCTACCTGTCAAACCCACCATCATCACCACCAGGGCCTCGTTAGCCTCGGTCGATAAATCCTGCACGCCTCCAAGGTCAACGTATCCCACGGACATGTTGCTGTGAATACTGGAGTGGAAATGCTTTTGAATGGCCAGTGTATCCATGGTAACACAGCATCTGAAATTCATGCAAAAGGAAAACTTATTCAGAGAAATGCCTCAAGTCAAAGGCAGAAATATTCCAGCAAATATTACGAGGTTTTTGAAAATTCAATCAAAACCGATGATACTTGGATGGGAAATATAACTATTATATTATATTATATTATATTATATTATATTATATAATTATATTATTATATAATATAATATTTACTTTGTGTTCTGAGGTATTTCAGAGATTTGACATAATTCTTTAATCTATATTAGTATATTCACTACATGGAAACGGCGTGAACTGACTGGTCCGTTATCTCACTAAAAATGATTATGTAGAGCCGACAATGCTCGAATCAAAACGGCGAGCACTCACAGTTCGTCATGGCCACTTGGAGCAGGCAGCATCATCATTCATTATCACGCTTTAAAATGGAAACGTACACCATAAAAATCGTGTTGTAGTTTGCTAGTCTTGTGTTCCCATGGAAACCAGTGAGGTTAATTAGGCATGTCTCCTCCTGGCTGCACATGATGGCTTTTCCCTGAGGCCGTGATACGCTGGCAACACATCGTGACAGACAGATGGACAAAGTCTGGCCCACGAGGGGTGCAACATATTACATGCCCCACAAAACATTTATATTGAAGTATCTACTTTACCTTGTGTACTTCTCAGGCCACCGTATCTTCTTCTCACACAGAACATTAAGCATCGCTTTATTAATACCTGGACCGCCATCAACACTTTCCATCCACCTGCATGCAAACAGGGCATGATCACGATTCATTCATTAATTACAGAGTAGAACCCCAACATCGACAGAGAATTACCTCCTGAGGGTTCCTGGGGGTGGAAGAGCTATATTCCTGTCCCGCAATGACTCGTACGCTTTTGGGGAATCCAAATGAAGTGTAAGTACAAACTCACGCTGGCGATCTGAATAGTCCTCCACAGGCTTTGCGAACTCTTCCACAGGAATATCTACATTAAATACAAGTGCGTCTGAAAGCAGGCCAGGAGGAATTCCACGCATGATGGTGAGATCATCTCAATGTACTGCTCACACAGTCACAACTTTCATAAACAATCATTCAAAGTTTGATCCAAAGATAAATATTTATTTTGATGAAAGGTGCTGTTACCGCCGTAAGACTGAAGTTTCAGCCGTGTTTCTGAACTAATTGAGTTGGACTGATAACAATCTTCAACTAGCTTTGCACAGCTGTCTGCTGCTTGCTGCTCGCATCGAGTGGCACATTTGGATCGTCTGGTCATTTTGTTCAAAAGTTTGCCATTATGAACAGCCTTCCTCTTCCGCTTTGAAGGAGAACTGGAGTACCCATGATCCTTTCCTAAGGAAAACATTTTTATGTGAATATTAATGACTGATTAAAACTTAATTGTGAATGTTTATGTTACGGTTCATCACAATCTCAAGCCTACTACCGGACACAGCTGATGCGCTTGAAACGTCATGAGGGCCAGGCTGTCCTGGGCTCACGGCTTTTTCTGTCGCTTGTCGCCGTGAAGTGGTCGAGCCCACTGCACTGTTCTGTTTAAAAAAAACAGTAAAAAGTGCTTTCTCATACATACGATGGCTTTTTACAAACCTCCCACAGTTTCATTTTCTTCGTAACAAAAACAATCTTTCAACAGAGATCAGTAAAACAATTAAAGCAAAACATCGTCGTTTCACAGACCTGTAAGCGTTCAGGAAGACTGAACAATGTCGGCGCTGCTCCTTGTTTAAGTCTCACAGTTTGGCCGGTCCGATCGAAACAATCTGGAGTAAAATGGGCGCTGCACAACAGAGCCCATTTCGATGGCTCCATAGTTCTCCCGGAGGCTGTGACCCACTGACCATACCGCAAAGGCGACTTGTCCTTCCTTGGAAAACTGTACGATATTAAGAAATTTAAGTTTCATTCTGAAACAATAAACAAGAGATCAGATTTAATCGATCATCATTGATTTTTATGTCCAATAAAGTTCTAATATTACCAGAATCACATTGGTTTATACTGTATTCCCCTTTCGTTCATCATATCCCGTTCCCCCCTAAATATCCATTTTAAAGTCCTAATACTCGCTTTGTGTCTTAAGTTGCTAGAACTGTATTTTAATAACCGTATCATTATTATTTGGTAACAGAAGAAGTGTTGAAATCGATTCCCACCTCAGGAGGAACAATATTTGATAAATTAGAAGTTTCGCATGGTTCCTCTATAAAATAATCATCTACCTGTGAAATGATATTCCTTTCTCTCTCGAGAACCTGTTCTTGTAGTTTGTACAATTCATGGCGAAACATTGTGGCCCTGAGCTGTTATAAATTCGCTTTATTTTCTGACTATTGGCGCAGTTTGAAGCCATAGCTGAGTGTAAGTAGCAACTACCAAAATGGCGGCGCAAATTCCCGCCACCGAACACACGCGAACACGCAGATCTAGCGCGGGCGATGCTGGGACGTGTAGTTTTTCTAATTATTAGGCAGAACACCGCTTTTTAAACGTTCAGAACAATGTGAAGTTGTTGACTCAGTGCAGTTTTTCTTTTAAATGCAGTGTCTCATCTATAAACCGGTGGCAATACGTGATTCTTTTTTTTTTTTCACCTCAAATAGTTTAAAGTCCAAAATGTAGATGGTTCTGAGATCTTGTGAGCTGAAGTCTTTTTTCCTAGACATTTCAAAAATAATTTTGAAGAGTTATTCAGCTTGATTTTAATCAACACGTAATGTATATTTTAAAAAGGCGTTGACATTTAACATCACTTATTTGCAGTGTAATCCTGTTTGGGTTTATACCTAAATCAGCCAACATTGGGACACAACCTTGCACTCACACCTTGGGGATCTTTGCACAGCCAGTTCGCCTAATGTGCATGTCTTTGAACTGTGGGAGGACACCCACATTGAGAACATATAAACTCATGCAAATCGATGTGATATTTATATATTTCCCCATATATTTTAAATGAGTCCATCAGAGGGACAGCACATGTAAGAAGTTTTGGAGACAAAGTCAGAGAGACTAGATTGAGATGGTTTGGACATGTACAGAGGAGGGATAGTGAGTATATATTGGTAGTTGGATGCTGAGGTTGGAACTGCCAGGCAGAAGACCAAAGGGGAGATTTATGGATTTGATGAAGGAGGACATGAAGGTAGTTGGTGTAAGAGAAGGAGATGCAGAGGACAGGGTGAGAAGGAGGCAGATGATTTGTTGTGGCGACAAGTGAAGGGAACAACCGAAAGAAAAAGAAGAAAGAATTTAAACTCTCATTTTCAACGTGAGTTGAAAACTACTCAACCCACAATGCATTTCTCCGTGAAAGTCGGCTGAGGATTGCCTGAATATTTCCTACATAAATATTTCGTACCTTTCCATATTTTTTATATACTAGATTATGTATAAGCAGTGTCATTTACTAATACACGATACTCTATTTCCAAAGCAGATATAATATATATTTAAAACGTCTTCAGGTAATCCTTTTTACTCACGCATCTCACCGGACACCTACACGAGTCAAGGAAAAGCACTTCCTCCAGGATGTTGTGAGTGTGTTGTTATTGAGAGACGAAGGTTTCTGGTTCAAGATTGAGCATATCAGCAATACTGTATCTGCTCACTTGAGTCTCATCACAAGTTTCGAAGGGGATTAAAGTCAGGAGGATGTCGTCGGAGGACTTTGAGAAGCTCCATGAGATGTACAGATCTCTGTATGATGAGCTGAAGCTGAGTTCTGACCGAGTAACTCGCTCTCAAGGCGGTAAATATCCAGCGGTGCCACATTTAAAAACACTATAAACAAAGTGAAATAGGATTTCTGATTCGCTTGTACACGCATCGCTGTTCGGTGTCATTTGAATGCTAATCTGATTGTACATGTGTGATGTTGATTAGTGTACAGGCCGTGTTGCTAATCTTTTGGAAGGATCGTGAATCATGTGATTTCTGTAACAGCGTCAGCAATCTGAACAATCGTTTCCTTATCGACTGCTTTCTTGTTCATGAGACACAAAAAAGCTGAATTCCCTCTATTCTGATCTGCTGATAAACACAAAGTCTTGCTTTACCGCCGATGCTAATCCTGGAGACTCCTTCCAAAACGTTGAGTCTCTTCTTCTTCTTCTTCTTTTCCTTTCGGCTGTTCCCTTCAGGGGTCGCCACAGCAAATGATCTGCCTCCATCTCTCCCTATCCTCTGCATCTTCTACTCTTACTCCAACGACCTTCATGTCCGCCTTCACCGCATCCATAAATCTTCTCTTTGGTCTTCCTCTGGGCCTTTTGCCTGGTAGTTCCAACCTCAGCATCCTACGACCAATATACTCACTATCCCTCCTCTGTACATGTCCAAACCATCTCAATCTAGCCTCTCTGACTTTGTCTCCAAAACATCTAACATGTGCTGTCCCTCTGATGGACTCATTCCTGATCCTATCCATCCTCGTTACTCCCAAAGAGAACCTCAACATTTTCATCTCTGCTACCTCCAGCTCTGCCTCCTGTCTTTTCCCCAGGGCCACTGTTTCTAACGCATACAACATTGCTGGCCTCAACACCGTCTTGTACACTTTTCCCTTCATTCTTGCCGATACTCTCCTATCACACATCACACCGGACACTTTTCTCCAAAACGTTGAGTCAACGCCTTTATTTAATCTGATCTTGTGGTGTCCCTCTGTACAAATACACGTGATGAGTCCATCACACGGAATTATCCGTACATGCACAATAATCTTTTGTAAATGTTTTTTTTCGACCGTTTTCTCTCAGAGGAGAAGAAGAAGCTGGTGCGAGTGTTTGATGAGCGCCATGGAGAGGCCCAGGAGCTGGTAAGCTTTCCACAGAATATGTGGAAATTCATATATTATATGAAAAGAGTATTGTTCATGTTAGGACTGGAATGATTGGTCATTATTTAGTCCCCATTTAGATTCAGTGGTTTGAGGCAGGTAGGACTCTAAAGATGATTATACAGTATAGAGCGTAAACTATCCATTGGCTCACTACTGGTGTCTTTCAAAACAATCAGACCATTGACAGTCCACCTTTTTGAGAAGCTTGGAATCCTGATATATTTTTATTCCTACTATACTGTAGAAATTTGTTACATCATACTTTATATACGTTCATTTTTACCTTTAATGTGAACTAAAAAACCCGGTCTGTGTCATGGACAGAGGAATATAATAGTTGGCAGCTGGAAAATGCGATGCTTCCCAAATTTTGCATAAACATCCATGGCAAATTTTTAAAATCATAATTTAAGCACCAATAAATCTGTTCAGCCTTTGTTCACGGTTCGTGCGGGGTTCTGGAATGCTTTGAAAAGTACTTGTAAAATAAATAATTTTCTAGGACCCTGGACCCGCCAGGCCACCCAGTGGTGTTCTTACTCAGTCCTTGAATAGTGCTTGTTTTTTTTCTTTGGGTCGATCTGTGCAATAAGTGTATAACATTTTATGAGTAACCTCGGATTTTTGTATCTTTTCTACAATAAATTCATAGAAAATCGATGTTTGCCGAGCGTCGTCTGCTAACACATCTTTAAGGACGTTTCGCTGTTGTGGTTGTTGTTTATCCTTCTATGTTGATCAACACCATGTACGAGTATACAGTACAGTAGTTCATTTTACGACATTGAGTCCCCTTTACAAGTACAAGTGTTTTACTTTATAAAACTCACACAAAGTGTCAAACATTAACACTATCATTTATTAAAATTTAGTACATATTATACATAATATATTTTAAATAATAAATGATTTAATTTATGACAAAAGCTTCTAGATCTGTTTTACGACATACACATCCCATTTTCGGCAGTTTGATAATGGCGTTGCAGGTGGCCTTTGCGCTCATGATGAATGAATAAATATTTATTTTTAAAAAATGTCTGAAGAGGACTGTATTGTACAAACAGCCACAGTGCCAGCGGTCGGTGTATATTTAAAGCGGAATGGCAGGAGAATACAGTGATTGGACAGATCAGCATAACGCATTTTGCAAGGCACGTGACAAAAAAACATTGCAGTTGGTGCTCTGGGGGAGGAGCATTAAAATCATACATAAAATCAAATGTTACCTCCTCAAACATGCAAAGCCATTTAAGAACCCAGGAGCATCAGGGTGATCTGATAACAGACTATTGCAATGGAAAAGCAGTCGGAACAACCGCCACAAGCGCTAACGTTAGTGTTACCATAACTATGCTTAGTGGCTCCACAACCGGTATGGGTGTTAACCCAAAACCAAAGGTGAGGAAAGTGTTTACCATGTTTTTATTCTTGTCTCCCCCCCCCCCCCCCACCCAAAATCATTAAATCTGTTGCCATATCTTTCCAATCAATAGGGGGCAGCAAAGCATCATTAAAATCTGCACATCATCAATGGAAGTCATAGCTGCTCAGATTCTATCTAATTTTTTTTCTCATGTTCTCATTTCTGATTCTATATTCTTTCTCAGCTGCAGGAGATGGAGCAGGAGCTTCTCAGTGCCCCGTCCACTTTCAGGAACTCCATGTCCTCGAAAGTGAGGCTGTACCGCAGAGACCTCGGAAAACTGCAGCGACAAGTGCATGCCCTGGACACTGGATTCGGCTTCTCCCTAAAAACTGGAGATGGTGGGCACAGCGTCTATGCGGCTCAGAACGAACGCAGTGTGAGTGCCAGAAACGGGCAGATACTCCTTCTAATATAAACTGAGTTCATGTGGTGAAGCTTTGGGACACTTCGTTACAGGACGAGACTTGATAAATAATTATGCTTTCATTGGGTGCCAAAATATTTAATCTTGATTGATTTTCAGACAGAGCGGCAGGCTCAGCGAGCATTATTAATCCAGGGCACAGAGGCTTTGAATAACACCACGCAGAGCATTGCACGCAGCCAGCGCATCGCCTTGGAGAGCGAGCAGATTGGCACTGACATCATCGAGGATCTCGGGCAACAAAGAGACCAGCTTGACCGCACCCGAGACAGGGTGAGGAATTCCACAGGACTGTCACTGGGCCAGTGACAAATGCATGATAGAAAATTTTATTTAAAAAAATACAAACACATACAGTAAATTCAATTTTGACATCAATACTGAACAGAACAGCCCCAGTGCACTAACTGGGTTATCAAAGGCCGGCCATGTCTCTCACTTTGTCTATGGTGAGAGGTTCATGTAAGAGAACCATCGCTCACTTTCGTAAAGAGGAGCTGCAAAGACGTCAGCGTGTTTGTTTCTGCCCCTCGCTAAAGGGTTGTGTCAGGAAGGGCATTGACCTAAAAACCTATGAACCAAATCACACGTGCCAATCAGATGACTCGCTGTGGCAACCCCTGCAAAAGCCGAAAGGAAAAGAAGACTGAACGGAACAGCCGTTTTGCTGAGAACAGAATCTCGCCACACATTGATTACATTTACAGCATTTGGCAGACACTCTTATCCAGAGGGTCTTTACAATTTTTTTTTATTTTTTTTTTATATATATACAACTGAACAGTTGAGGGTTAAGGGCCTTGCTCAAGGGCCCAACAATGGTAATAGTCGGGATTGAACCGCTGACCTTCGTATCAGTAACCCATTGTCCTCACCACTGCCCTGTTATGATGGCCACTTCCTTGGTTACTCGTGTCAGCTGATGCGGCGGACTGGTGGGATGTTCCATGCAGCAGACTGAGAACATCAGATTTGATTAGGGGGGAAAAAATTATTTCTTGAACACTTGAACACAAAAAAAAAATCAGTCCAATCGCTTTTATACTTTCAGTTTTTGTTCCTGTTTATTGAGTTATTCTGTAATACACAGAAGAGCCGCCATGTCGTTAGCAGGTCATGTTGTATGAGTCACGATCATGTCTGTTTTTTTTCTCTTGTCGCTGTGTCCCCACTGACGGTACGTGCCCTGATACCCTCGTGTTTGGTTAATTACGCAGAATGCGTGGATTACGCCTCCAGATGAAAGAACTGGGACATACATATACAGACTTATTGTATTATTATTATTATTATTATTATTATTCTTTGCAGTATTTTCTGTTTCTGAAGGTGGTGGTACATGCTATAAGTATTTTTTTTATTATATGGATGGTTTTTTTATGTGTGTATAAAATTTACTGGAGGTATGGATTTAATCAATATTGGTAATCAATGTAGCGTCATTGTTTTGTTTACTGTTATAATTAGCGTCATGTGTGAATACTGATGTATGATAGTTTTTATGATTAATCATTGTCTGTAGCCTTTCTATCAGTATCTGTCATTAAACGATATGATGATGATTATTCTCTCCTTTAGCTGGTCCACACTGAGGAGAATCTGAGCCGCAGTAGGAAGATCGTACGTGCCATGTCTCGCAGGTGAGTTACCTATCTTTCTCTCTCTCTCTCTCTCTCTGTCTGTGTGTACAGACCTTTGTGTCTATGTCCGTGTACACTTGTTTGATATGAGCGTCTGGTCTTCTAACAGACTGATGACCAACAAGCTGTTACTGGGAATCATCATCTTGATGGAAGTGGTCATACTGGGAGCTGTGGTCTACTTAAAGTTCTTCCGGCACTGAGACAGAGTATGCTCCCTGTCTCTCCTTTCTCTGTCCTGTTTCTCCGTGAAGATGCAGAGAGATGGACAGATTGATGTGTTGACTGACTCTGATGTGTTGAGGAACCTTCCACGTCCCATCACGTTGGTTTGAAGACGCTCGGCGGAGCTGACCGAGCGTTTTGAGACTTCTTGTTTTTATTAGAAATTGATGCGGACTTTTGAAAATCAGCATCTTTTAGGAACATTTTCATGAAGCTGTAAACGGGACGAAAAGCGGCATAAATTGACTGCTTATCTGCGAGTGATTACATAACACTGACCTTTGACCTCTTGTAACTGATTTATTTGATAAAGACACTGTATTTACCTTTCAGGGTATGACTGGTCACAGTATTAAAGGGTGTGTCTTTGTTCAGCCAATAGCATTTCACAACTCGAGAATTATGTGTTTGAAAATATGCACTTGCTCATTTATATAGGGATATCATGACTTAATCTCTCTTCCACAGAATCAAATGGGTGTGGCCACAGGCTATTTATATGAACAGACGTTGGTGGTTCCTTCAATACAACCAGCATTTATTAACCGATTGTTGGCTGTATAATTTGTTGTCCATAGCAACAGGTTTGGCATGTTTTGTTTACAGGCAGCAGTTTTTATGTGCCAACTGCTGCCACACCCAGTTTCCTTTGACGGTACATGCGACACATATCATAAGAACATCGTGATTAATTGTATCGAGTGTGATGCTTTCAGAATAGTTTGGTATGTAAAGATTGCTTTGAATGTTTTTGGGTTTAACCCTCAAAGTATGTTTGATGTAAAAAGCGTTCTGGTATGCATGGTTAACATCAGCTTGACCTCTGACTTCCAGGTAATTTCGGCTGAGCTCAGTCGATTCGGAGGTGCCCGCTTTCACATGTTCGCAGTAAAAATAGTTTTCCAGGCAGAAAACGGAAAAGTAGATTTGATTGTTTTCTTGCTGCTGCTTGGTGCACATCTGAGGCATTGACCATGACCCGCCTCGTCTCCAGCTCCCTGGTGGTGTTGGGAGTCGAACAGTGGTGACACTTCAGATGCGCTCTGTCTCAGACAGCATGTGGCTGTGTAGGGACTGAAGAGAAAAGCTGAGAACCACCCCGTGGAGCAGAGTTCAAGTTCTTACCCGAGTGAACTTGTATCAACATGTGAGAATGACATCATCACGCTCAAATCTGGCAAACCAGTGAACTGAAATTTAATTTTCTTTTATGAGCTAAATACAAAGTGTTAAGTTTTGTCAAGTTGGGATTTTAAAAGATAAACACTAAAAACACTCGCATTCTTTAGGTCGCATGGAAGAAATGCAGAACATTCAACCAGAAACTTTTTTTTTTTTTTTTTTTTTAAGATAAACAACAGGAAGATGATTAAAAATTCAAACGTTTGCATAAAATCAGTAAACAGTCCATTTAAAGAAATTGTAAAGTTAGTATATACGTAGTACCAATACACCTTCAGTCCTCAGTAGCGTCACTATACATATGTATGCTACACATATGTGTGCGTCTAATTTGTGGAAAAGTTCTCGCTTTCTCTCGTCTATTTTCTTCATCCAGGCATGTGCAGTTCGGCCTCTCTGAAAGGCCTCAGCTCTCACAGTCTCGATCTCATCCAGTGTTTTTGTTTTGTCCGTGCACATCTGTGCTGAAATGTTGGAATGCCAAGCAGATTTGCATTTCCCTCTCAGGTCCGAGTTTGAGTCCGAGTCCTCGTGGCCCTATAGGCCGAACTGTTTGGTGTCCTGTAGTTCACGCGTCTGACCCAAAGATGAGGCGATTACATCTACGGCGAGACCTGCAGTGGCCTCTACTGCCTCCGAGCTCGCGCCCAGTGCTGGGTTTACCTCCACCAGGTCCAGCGCAGACAGCAAACCTAAAAAGAAAAATACCATCCATGATTTTTTCATCCGTCCATTACATTGTGTATCGCTTCCATACATTCATACATTGTTTTTAAACCTCAAAGCTCAATGCTTGGGCCGATGTCCTTCCACATACTCGAGTTTCTTCCAGTAGTTCAAAGACGTGCATTCGATCAACTGGCCATTCCCAGTCCCCAACAGGTGTGAATGGTTGTCTGTGCGAGTCCCGCAATCGGGTGAAACCCTCCCCTCACCCGAATTCCACAACCCAGGCGGATACGTTCCACGTTCTAAAATCATTTTCAAAAATACAACTGTCTGTCTTCCTTTCGGCTTTTTCCCTTTTACTCGGGAGTCGCCACAGTGAATCATCTGATTCGCACGTTTGATTTGGCACAGGGTTTTACGTCGGATGCCCTTCCCGTCACAACCCTTTTTAGCAAGGGACAGAAATACGCGGATGACTTTGCAGCTCCTCTTTACGAAAGTCAGCAATGGCTCTTTTACATGAACCTCTCACCATAGACAGTGACAGACATGGCCCGCCTTTGATAACCCAGTTAACGGCACTGGGGGAAGTTAGCGGCACTGGGGGGGTTTTTCAAAAATACAACTATAATTTTAAAATTACACTCGGCATCAATGAAAACCTGGTAATTTTTTTTCTGCTTGGTAGGATACTTTTAAGGAGGTACTTGATCTTTTAATACTTCAATAGTTGGATATTTCAGAGTCTTGCCAAAATCCAACAAGAATTTCTGGATGTAATTTTATTGTGAAACAATGGCATATCCAGTTTCCTCAATTCTGATATTTCAATATTTCGTGTCTCAGTTCCAGTCTTGGGCGGAGGCACATGGCTGGAGACACGTGGTCTCAGAGGTGCTCAATGGGTGACCGATCAGGCTTTTTGCCTTTTCCAGGGGTGGCCACAGCGAGTCATCCGATTGGCACGTTTGATTTGGATCATAGGTTTTTACGTCGGATGCCCTTCCTGACACGACCCTTTAGCGAGGGACAGAAACGCCGCCGGCTTTGCAGCTCCTCTTTACGAAAGTCAGTAATGGTTCTTTTACATCAACCTCTCACCATAGACAGTGAGAGACATGGTTGGCCTTTCAGAACCCAGTTAGTGCACTGGGGGAACAGTGACAACCCTGTGGCGAGTGGGACTCGACTCCCCAACCGTAGGATCAGCGATCCAGCGCCCTATACCACCAGGCCACCGCTGCCCTTTGGTACAAATACTGTATATAATTTAAAATCCCAATTCCATTACAGTTAAACTTTTTTCTTTCGGCTGTTCCCTTCAGGGGTCGCCACAGCAAATCATCCGCCTCCACCTCACCCTGTCCTCCGCATCTTCTTTTCTGACTCCAACGACCGTCATGTCTTCCTTCACCACATCCATAAATCTCTTCTTTGGTCTTCCTCGAGGCCTTCTGCCTGGTAGTTCCAACCTCAGCATCCTACTGCCAATATACTCACTATCCCTCCTCTGTACATGTCCAAACCATCTCAATCTAGCCTCTTGCTTCTGTACTATATCGTAAAATGGCTTCTTTGTTTAAATTTATTTTTATATAAATTTGTATTGTGTGAAGTTAAAGTATATTCATGTTTTATCGTATCCAGAGTTTATTTCTATATTTCCTATTTTTGTTATGAGTTTTCTTAGATGTATTACTCGGAAAGGGCAGTGGTGGCCTGATGGTAAAGGTGCTGGATTACAGATAATAGGGTTGGAGGTTCGAGCCCCACTCTCGATGAGTCGTCACTGTCCCCCCCCAGTGGACTAACTGGGTTCTCAAAGTCGGCCATGTCTCTCACGGTCTATGGTGTGAGATTCGTGTAATAGAACCATTGCTGATTTTCTTAAAAAGAAGCTGCACAAGCTGTCAACATGTTTCTGCCCTGCAGTGGCCTGGTGAGCCGTCCAGGTGCACTGTGCCCTCGCCCAGTGTCGGCTGGGATGGGCACCAGGATCCCTGCAACCCTAATTAGAATTAAGCGGTTACAGGAAATTAAGGACTGAATGATATTACTTGGAGTTTTCCAATCTACATTCCTTTTGTCATCTTTTGTTTTAGCACTCACTCCTTTTTAGAAACTTCAGCTTCAGAATTGATTCAAGATTTGCATATTTATACAGAATACTAAACTAGTGGGGTGCGTGTGTGTGTGTGTATATATATATATATGTGTGTGTGTGTGTTACCAGTGTTATGGATCTCCTCTGTGATGTAGATCCCCTCTCTGTAAGTCAGTCCTCCATCCACAGGAGTTCCTGTAGCCGGTGCAAGAGTGGGATCGAACGCATCGATGTCGAAGCTCAGGTGGATGGGGCGCTGCTTCCTGACACAGGAAGTTTGAGGCAATTTAGCTTTATGTGACACGAAAAAAAGACAAATGCCTGTTCCTGGGATCTTATCAGAACCCAGGTGAAATATTTGTGGATCGTCATTTCATTTGCTGTTCATAACACACTAATATTTGGTGAACAAAAGCTTTTCTTATTCAAAGATGATAAAACAAATGCTGTTTGCCTGGATAACTATTGTCAACAGTAAAAAAAAAAAAAAAAAATTCAGATCAGTCTCTCAGTGCTTCGCAAATAGTGGGGCGCGGTGTGATATGCCGGGGGAGTGCGTATGGCCCTTGGGAATATGCTTTTCTAGAATGGTATATGAGAATCAAGTGTATTGCACCGCCACTCCACTAGTTGGCAGTGGCGCTCATTGTCATGCCATGATGTAGCGTTTGTGCAATAAACAACCCCTCAAGAAACAACACGGAAAGATTTCTAACAAACGAAGAGGAAGATGGAGAGAGACGGAGATATTAACATAAGTTGAAGGAGTTTAAATAAGGATGTATTTTTTTATTAATTTCCATCACATTGGTGCACCAACCTTTTTTTTTAAATCTGTAACAGTAAAGCTTTAAAGTTTTTCTTTATTGCAAGTCGAACTATGTTGCTTTCTTTTTTGTTTTTAATGTTAATAAAGATACAATATTATGAGGCGGTGCACTCGTAACAATTTTATAGACAAATACTCTTTATAGTCGCTCGCGGGGCAGTTGGGGGCGTGAAATCTTTTTTCCTAGAGGGGACACCACAGAAAATAATTGAGAAACACTGCTCTAACTTGTAAAATTGTTCACATTTCGATGCTAATAGCTAGTTATTAGTAAGCAATTACACCCCTCTCACCCAAAACAGAAAGGCCGAATTCTATAATCTGAATAATAACGAGACAAATAGGGACATGATCGCCATCAGAGTTTAAATTTATATTAGAGACAAAAGCTATGAAGACATCTCAAGCACCACATGACCTGACAGACTGACTAGCATCATGTACTCCAGGGTGTGCAGAGCGTGTGTGTGTGTGTGTGCATTGTGTAAATGTGTGTACCTTGCTAGAAGATGATCTAGCGTCACTTCCATGACCCTCTGCATCCCCATCCTTTTGACATCCCGCATGGTGAAGCATTGGATACCCAGGCTCTTCAATATAACACTGAGAGAAAAGGAGTAAAACAAACACGTTGGGACAGATTAGCCATGAGTGTGCTCCACTTTCAGACATGCTGCTGAAGAGTTGTGAAAATGATTTAATTCCTGCATCAGGTGGAAAAGCAGACATTCACAACATGCCTCTGGTATCTAACTCTGCACAGCTGAAGTTGTGATCCTGTCTGTACAGGTAGGACTGGATTAGTTTCACATTTGCAGCATTTGGCAGAATGCTCTTATCCAGAGCGACTAAAAATGATCCTTTTCAATTTTTTAATACAACTGAGCAATTGAGGGTTAAGGGCCTCGCTGAAGGGCCCAACAGTGGAGTTTGTGAAGATTGAACCGCTGACCTTTTGGAACAGTAACCCACCACCTTATCCGCTATGCCACCACTGCCCTCAATCCTCTCTTAAGGACTTAGTGAAAGAAACCTGCTGACTTCTTCTAAACCTCCCAGCTCCCACCCACTAACCTGCTTGCCCCGGTCACATGACCATGACGGGTACCAACCACAGAAGCTTACCTGTGCTTCCTTCGGGACATGTGAACCCAGTGGACCTTTCATTCATTCATTTTCTGAACTGCTTAATCCTAATTCGGGTTGCAGGAAGGCTGGCGCCCATCTCAGTCGACTCTGGGTGAGGGTGGGGTACACCCTGGACAGCTCGCCAGGCCATCGCAGGGTCAACACTCACAACCATTCACACCAAGGGGAGATTTGGAACCGCCAGTTAACCTAACGTGCATGTTTTTGGATTGTGGGAGGAAACCGGAGTACCCAGAAGAGACCCACACAAGCACTGGGAGAACATTCAAACTCCACAAAGAAACGTAGAACCCACTCCTTCTTGCTATAAGGCAGACGTGCTAACCACTACGCCATTGTGCCCCCCCCCCCCCGTGGACCTATTTGTGCCATTTCATGGGGCAGCTAAACATTCAGAGGAAAGTGCTAAATGCTCTCCTGCCAATACAGATGGTCCTAATCCGCCAGAGTAGACTTTCGTCCGTCTTTCAATGACGTGGACTTCGCAGTTCTTTTGTTTCTTGTGAAATCAGCACTGAATTCGAGAGACGCTCACAGAAAGAGCGTTCCTTCCACCCCACAGTATCGATGATGTTGGAAACAGGCAGGAGAAATTTCACTCATTCATTTCATGCCTTTTGATAGAACATATTTGGTTGACTGTCACTTGTTTCCAAGTTAACATTGGTCTCGCTCCAAATCTTTGTGAGCTTGCTCTGACCTTCAGAAAAATCCATGCACTGGTGGGTGTGGTCAAGACAAACCATCTCAGACTGGAATTCATAACAGAGTATGTGGTACTTACTGCTCGCCCGGATCCACATCTCTCAGGCCGATGTACACCAGATCTTGTGCTTTGAGAAAGGGTTTCAACCAGGAGAATCCAGGAATCGCTGGCATCTACAAGGAAAAAAAAAACAAAAAAAAACATGAAAGGTGTTTGTGTTTTGTCGACACGAGACATGTTTACTTTCCATCCTGTAACTTTTGCTGATTTCATCAGAGTTCTTGTTTTCCTGGAGGTGATCAGACAGCGTATAGTCTATGACCCTAATCTTTATTAAGCCTTTGAAACATTCTGGGATCTAAGCCAGCTTCAGGCTTTTAGGCTTGAAGTTTAAAACTTGGTACATCAGCTGCCCCACCTTGTTCTGCAGCTCTTTGAGCATGAACGCGACTGGCTGGCCATGGAGGTTTCCAGATGGTGAGGTCATGGGGGTGTTGATGTCCGCGTGGGCATCAACCCAAATCAGGCAAAGATCCGGACGCTGCTGGGCATGGCCGGAGACCGATCCGATGGCCAAGCTGTAAAGAGTTCACAACAAGTGTGTTAGTGCTGCTGATGTATTTATAAACTTATGGAAGTGGATTAAACAGGACGTGGTTCGAATCGTGAACAACGGACAAGACAGAGTATTGGACAACAAGTCGAGGATTGGACACACAACATGGCCATCTTTTACACACGGCTTCGATCCTGAGGCAGTCACGCAAAGCCATTTCGGGTTGAATGGCATGACACACAGTTACGATAACAGGGGTCTCGAGTCATTTCTTTGTCGGAGGACACCGATTGTTTACCTGAGCATGACCAAGCTAACTTTATTTAATCACACACAACTTACTCATCATCATCATTTTCTGTAACTGCTTCATCCTAATTAGGGTCGCGGGGAGGCTGGTGCCCATCCCAGCCAACTCAGGGCGAGGGCAGAGTACACCCTGGACAGCTCGCCAGGCCATCGCAGGGCGGAAACATGCTGATGGCTTTGCCGCCTACTCTTGTCGAAAGTCAGCAATGGTTCTTTTACATGCCTCACACCATAGACAGTGAGAGACATGGCCCGCCTTTGATAACCCAGTGAGCTGCACTGGGTGGGGGCAGTGACAACCTTGTGGAGAGTGGGACTCGAACCCCCAACCTTTGGATCAGCGATCCGGCACCTTATACCACTAGACCACCACTGCCCTACACAACTTACTATTATGGCTTTTTCCCCCACATCTATTCACTTGTGAGAAAAAAACAAACAAACAAAAATAAAACCTTATAGTTGAACTCAACAGTACCTCCTGGATCATTACGGGATGAAGTCTCATCTCGTTCTCTTCTGAGAGAAATGTGAAATAAAAAAAACACTCGAGCCGAGATAAGTGCTGAGAAAATTACTTGTAGTTTGGTTTGCAATGTCATTCACTAATATCTTGGTTTTTTTTTTCTCTCCAAACCCAAACATACAGTTAAAGGTGACAGCAAGCTGAAGATCTGTTTCTCATAACACACACTTCACTCCCCTGTTCCCCTGAACTTGTTTACTAGAAGCTGTCTGCATTTTGTCATGTTCACACTGGCGTCATTCTGGAACTTCTGACATTCACCGAAATGTGACCCAAGACATCCATGTTTCTTTGAAGTGTGAGATGGAAGCCATTGACATACCCTGGAGTTGTTTGTGATTACTGTTAGCTGACGCATCTGGTGTTGATGGAAGGTGTTTTAACAACACGTATGCATCATTTAACATGCAACTTTGAGGACTTCCTGTTGGCCCACAAGACCAAAATCAGCAAGATATTTTGCTCATTGCTTCAGACTGGAACAAGTCAGTGTTACAATGCATTTTGTAACACAAAGATGACTGAATAGTTGCACAGAGAGCTCGGTGGAAAAAGCTGTGTGACTGATCAGGTCAATAGTTTAAGGGCAGTACCACAAACCGCCACTGTTGGGCGTGTGAGCAAGGCCCTTATTTGTCAACTGCCCGGTTTAAAAATACAGCGGTACCTCACCTTACGATAGTCCCAGCAAACGAAAAATCCAGGTTACGAAAAGCATTTTCCTAAAATTTTTGTCTCTGGATACAAAACAAGTTCATGTTACGAAAGCGCCATCTCAAAAATTAAAACAATGCATGAGTTGCTCTCCCATTGACGAGCTCCCAAGATCCTGCCCCACTGGCCTCCCATTGGCTAGGAGGGATGACGCAGCTCCCTCCCATTGGCTATTATGAAGCTGCATCTCCATAATACCCATGATGCTTTTCGTATAAAGGACAGAGTTACTGTTGTTTCGAGAGTTTTTCGAGTGTGCTCATTGCAACTTTATTTTTTGGCTCAGGCTTTTAACCTTGCATAAACATTTGTAAGATTATAACTCTGCTGAGAAGACATGGTCAACACGAAGCAAGTACCTTAAAATGTATAGGTTCATAATTTTTAAATGGTTTAAGGGGTAGTATTGGGGGCCTTAGAACGAATCATATTGTTTTAGATGTAAAATGTGGTTCTACTTATGAAAAATCCAGGTTACGAAACTAACTCCGGAAACAGATTAATTTCGTAAGGTGAGATACCACCGTACACAAATTTTAAAACATCAATCTGGATAAGGGCGCCTTCCAAGAGCCATATATGTAAAAGAACGTTCCACATTTATTTTTCCCTGGCTTGAATACACCAACCTTGCCTTGGCTGTTAATTAGCTGATGAGGAGAATCAGGTGCCTGAGAGCAGAAGTGCACAGGACCAAGCTAAGGAACCTGTGGTGTGAATTAAGCTAGATCTAAATGAGATGGGCTCGTGTTTATTATGAGCTAAAGTTAAGAACAGTTAATGAGATACCTGTGATCTCCTCCAAGCATGATGGCTGTATGCCCCGCCCCTACTGCTCGACTCAGAGCATCTGACACCATCTGATTGGCTCGCCCAACTGTACGTGGGAAGGGAATGTTCATGAATTGGTCGTCCACCTCCGGGTACTCGAAGTTCAGGTCTCCAAAATCATGTACCGGATTTTCTGGAAAGAAAAGAAAGGAGAAATGCATGAGATATGGGAACATGGCTGCAGTGATCAGCATCACACCGGGTTTGTGGGGTTTATTTTCAGCCGTAGCTTTATCACTCGCTTTAAGTCCTTGAGCTATTTTAAAATTAAATATCTTCCCCTGTACACCACTTCTGACCGTGCCCATGTTTTTCTCCCATCCGTCCTCGCTTGGCATCTATGGAACGGTTATCTGAGCTTGTTTTTTGGAGGACTGCCTGCATTGGCATTTTCAACCCACCCCGATTTCCCAGAACGCACCACTCCGGTTCCGCTTGAAATTACCCTGCAAATAACAAGCCAAGTTCTAATGAGTGGAACGGGATACAAGTAAACAACAAAGTGATAGCCTGGGGCTTAGGGGCGTGTGGGGGTGTGGTGTTGGTTTGAGGGGTGTGAACGTGGGTGAGGAGTTGAATGAAACCGATCAAGTCAAATTTATGTCTCATTATGCGGGTTCGCGTGCCAGTTTCGTGTTACTCATCCGATTCGAACTGACCCGCCCCCTTACACCCTGTTCCTTTTACAGCTGGACAGGAATAGACTCGAGTGCCAGAGTCCTGGTTAAGGCATCAAAATAAGAATTGTGCACGGAGGGTGGTTTGGCCATCCATCAAGCTTATTTTTGGTGTTGTGCAATATCCAGCCCTGATTCATCATCATGTCTAATGACTAATCAGACTAACTACAACTTCTGATGAGGCCAGCAGTTTTCCCGAAGAAGCCTGAGAAGGGGTGAGGTGGTGAGGGGGTCAAGTACCAAACTGTTGACTCTTCTGGTTGGTGATGTATGTGGATGACCAGTAGAGGGCATTTTGAGCTTTTTTTTTTTTTTAAATAGCCCTTTACTTTCCGAACCACTGAATCTGGCAAGAGTCGAGGAGCAGCTTGAGCCAAACACACACAACCATATACAGTCACACCTCGGGTCAACCCAGAATCTCCAATTTACCTAATGTAAAATTCCATGAACTAGCACAAAGAACTGGAATACCCAGAGAAAACCCGCACAAAAACAGGGAAACCATGCAAACTCCTCACAGAGACGCTCTCACCAATCCTGGGACTTGAAGACCGGGCCTTCTTGCTGTGAAGCGAACATTCTAACCACTGCAACCATGCGCTGCTTCACTGGGGTTTTTGTTCCACACGCTAACTGATTTTGCTTCAGTCCCATCTTCAGCCCTTTTCAACCCATAAAATAGGACTGTGTGGTTAAAGGTTTGATGAATTTGTGTTACTAGCGCTTTAAAATGATCATATCAGCGGTTCCATCTGACAATGTCAGTCTTTGCTTCTTGTCAAGTACGCATGAGTGCTGCCACATGATTACTACGACTAGGCATGCGCAACATGTTTCCTTCTTCATGGACGGTTCTCGCCCTGCCCTGGTGGTGATGTAAACTCATTGTTTTGTCCTACTGGTTAGGCTGCGATGGATTGGTCACTTGACACAAAGCCGAAGCTTTTATGTCTAAAACCGGACACTGTTCATTCCTTCATACAATGTCAAAACATGACATTAGACGGGAACAGTGCATGTCCAAATGGAACCAGTAAAAGATAGGAGCCTTTAGTTTACCCGCACTGGACAACCCGGCCAAAAAGTTCAAGTCATGTCCGAAAACTGTTGCTACGCATCGGTTCTGCCCTGACTAGCAGTCCGCCTGATAAAATTCCACAGTATAGAGCTTTTTATGGACATTTATCTGAAAGTAAGCTCTGTATCGCTTTAGCGTATTACATTATACACAATTATGCTGTAAGGATAGCCAATACCGGTGTTCTTGCAGGCTCTGGGTTACTGTTGTCATGGTTATTGGTTCAAGGCCCAGTACTACCGCTGCCACTGTTGGGCCCTTGAGCAAGGCCCTCAACTCAATCGCTCGGTTCTATTAATGAGACAGAAATCTGAGCCACTCTGGATAGGACTGTCTGCCAAATGCCACAAATGTAAATGCTATGGCTTTTCAATCCATAAAATACTGCACTGCCTTATCATTTAGTTTATATATTTAAACCATGTCCCATTTCAAAACCGGACTCATCCAATGCTTAAATTGTCCGCAGGAAAGACTTTCATTATATAAATGCTGAAAATTATAGCTTAGGAATTGATGATATTTCAAGAAAAATAAATTAAATTCTTCACAAATGTAACAGTTTAAAACACTGTCATGCTTACAATTAGTAAAATATTTTGAAATAACGATGAGACATCAGCTGAATTTAGATTTTATATACCAATATTTTCCTTATGAAGAAAATATTTTTGCATTAAAACTTTTTTTTTTTTTACATTGAGGTGTATAAAACTACACATTTGTGTTGCTCAAGGTTTCGGCTGCTCGAGTATCCTTGTGACGTGAAGTAAACAGATCACACACATGTGAGTGCATGTCTCCGTGTGTCTCCGTGTGTCATGCATATATATATCAATGTGCTTGTGCAGGCTTCAGCTTCACGGGAGGTTTTGGGTTTTTTCCCTCCCTTCATGTTTCAAAGTTGTGTTTTTAGGTCTTGTTGTTGTGGGAAAATAAAATCTTTATTTCAGTCTGTCTATTCTCTTTACACCAAAGCAGATCATGCCCCGATGGAAAAAGCAGCTCACGCTCAAGATAGCCTGTGCTATTGGATTACAGGCACGACGCAATGTTTATCCATTTCTCAGCTGACGAGGAGCTTGCTGAGACACAGACTGTGGTGACTTGCACATTCGACAGGTGAATTGAAACGGACAGTGGAGCTTTGAGCCAGAAATAAACGGGTGTTTTGCTAATAAAACAGAAACAGTTTGTGCTTAAAGCCATAATTTAAGATCTGATTTAAACATGGTTCTCAAATGTGGAATTTCAAAGATAGACAGTACAGTAATTACTGTGTTCTGGTCAAGGCTAAATAAAGGACTGAAATGTAAATTATGTACAGTATGCTGGATGATGTACTAGTAGAATACAAAAACACCATTTAAAATCGTTTGAAGCCGTTTTAATCCTATACATTTATGGAATATATAACAATGGGCATGTCCTTCACAAAATACCTCCTGTCTTTAAGCATGTCTTTATGTTCGCCAGCTTCACATGCAACACGGCTTTATCTCAATCCAGATTACTGAAAAGAAAAAGAATGCATGAGGCTGAATGAAAAGAATTCCGAGTTGTTTTATTGGTTTGTTCTTCAAACGCTCTGGCCACTATTGCTCGTGTCAGAAAAGCCAGTCAGAGTCTGACAGAATTAGAGGAAACAGAATAAGGAGTGACGGTTGAGGCTTTGTGGGGCTGCTGGTTTTGTGTTACTTGTCCGAACTAACAATGCAGGTGATTTTCCAACTGCATCCAGACAGGAATAGATTCAAACAGCAGTGCCATGTTTGAGATCTTAAAACGGGCGTGTTAAAAAAAAAAAGAAAACAAAATGGAGTCTGGCTCAGTGTTTGTCCCATAAATCCGGTCTTCAAGGTGGTTTCAGTTTATATATGCACTCTCCAAATTTTTTTGGGACAGTGCATTATTCCTTCAAACAGACATTTCGACCTTTTATTTAGAGGATTGAGAGTCTTACTGATTCCCTGATTATTTCTATTACACTGCTATTCTACAAAAGGAATCAATAATATGGTCTTCCTTTTGGCTTTTTCCCCTTTTACTCGGGAGTTGCCACAGCGAATCATCTGATTCGCAGGTTTGTTTTGGCAGAGGTTTTTACATCGGATGCCTTTCCTGTCACAACCCTTTTTAGCAAGGGACAGAAACACACTGACGGCTTTGCAGCTCCTCTTTACGAAAGTCAGCAATGGTTCTTTTACAGTGACAACCTTGTGGAGAGTGGGACTCGAACCCCCAATCTTTGGATCAGCGATCCAACGCCCTATACCACCACTGCTCCACAATATAGTAAAATATTGATTGGGATTAATTTTGCCGACTTAAACTATTCTATTGTTTCTGCTGATAGCATGGTCCATGGCAATGATATTTGAAAAAAAATGACAAAGTGCTAATGTCTACCGGATAAATCAACCAATCATCTTTTACACCGCTATGCCACCTTGCCACCCCCAGACCCAGCACCTTCTCCACTGATTGACCTGTTTTGGTTCGACACGAGAAGATGTGACAGGAAATCACCTTGTTCAGTAAAGGTCACTGTACTGTTGCAATAAGCAGTGGCGTCTCGACCATAACACATAATGCAGCCGTGATGTTAATAGAGAAGTACAGAGGGAACTGCATTGTGGCTTTGTGAATCTGGAGAAAGCATATGACAGGGTGCCAAGAGAGGAACTGTGGTATAGCATAAGGAAGTATGGAGTGGCAGAGAAGTCTGTTAGAGTGGTGCAAGACATGTATGAGTGCATGTATGAGTGCAAGACAAGTAAGACCGTGGTGAGGTGTGCTGTCGGCGTGACCAAAGAATTCAAGGTGGAGGTGGGACTGCATCAAGGATCAGCTCTGAGCCCTTTCTTGTTTGCTATGGTGATGGACAGGCTGACAGACGAGGTTAGACAAGAATCTCCATGGACTATGATGTTTGCAGATGACATTGTGATCTGTAGTGAGAGCAGAGAACAAGTGGAGGAAAATCTAGAGAGGTGGCAGTATGCCCTGGAAAGGAGAGGAATGAAGATTAGCCTCGGTAAATCAGAATACATGTGTGTGAATGAGAAGGACCCAGGAGGAACAGTGGTGTTACAGGGAGCAGAGATAAGGAAGGTGGAGGATTTTAAGTACTTAGGCTCAACAATCCAGAGCAATGGAGAGTGTGGAAAAGGTGAAGAAGCATGTGCAGGCAAGTTGGAATGGTTGGAGAAAAGTGTCTGGTGTGATGTGTGATAGGAGAGGATCAGCAAGAATGAAGGGAAAAGTGTACAAGACGGTGTTGAGGCCAGTGATGTTGTATGGTTTAGAGACAGTGGCCCTGGGGAAAAGACAGGAGGCAGAGTTGGAGGTAGCGGAGATGAAAATGTTGAGGTTCTCTCTGGGAGTAAGGATGAGGAGTACATCAGAGGGACAGCCCATGTAAGATGTTTTGGGGACAAAGTCAGAGAGGCTAGATTGAGATGGTTTGGACATATACAGAGGAGGGATATTGAGTATATTGGCAGTAGGATGCTGAGATTGGAACTACCAGGCAGAAGGCCTAGAGCAGGGGTGTCAAACTCGGGCCACAAGGGACATGTGGCTGCAGGTTTTTGTTTCAACCAAGCAGCAGCACATCTGACTTGGCTCATTTAATCAACTGAGCTGCGTGTTCAGGCAGTTGATTGGTCAGTCGCTGACACCCCTGTACACGGCACACAGATTGACCAATCAGCTGCCTGAAGACTCAGACCCAAGTTGATTAAATGAGCCAAGTGAGATGTGCTGCTGCTTGGTTGAAACAAAAGCCTGCAGCCACATGGCCCTTGTGGCCGGCCCGAGTTTGACACCCCTGACCTAGGGGAAGACCAAAGAAGAGATTTATGGATGTGGTGAAGGAAGACATGAAGGTTGTTGGAGTAAGAGAAGAAGATTCAGAGGACAGGGTGAGATGGAGGCAGATGATTTACTGTGGTGACCCTGATAAGAACAGCCGTAAGGAAAAGAAGTCTCGACCATAACACACTTTTTTCTTTCACTATCACACCCCAAAAAAGACGTCGATGCCCGAATCCAACGGATCTGGCAACCGCACAGAAGCTTGATTTTTCGCAGGTTTGAAACATGGCCGTCCCACATGAGTCCACATGCACCGAGAAACTCTGAACAGTTTATTATAGATCAAACAAGATTTTGTGTAAACAATTTTTGAAATAAAACTAAGGTAGCCTAATAATAATAATAATAATAATAATAATAATAAATAATATTATTTTTACCAGTCTCGTTGTTGTAGTAATATTATTGTGGGTTTGATATAATTTGGATTTACTTCGCATTCGACCAACAAGATTTTAATGAATAAAATGAAACCTCCTCCCAACAACGCAGGGCTGAATGGAAACGGTAATGACGCACCACTGACGTGATGCAGCCGCTCACACGTGTCCTCCAGCACGCCACGTTCTACATGAAGTATTTAAAATCTAGATCTCTCGGTTTTTTCCTCCGACTCACCCAGACTAGACAGTCTCTCCACCAGTCCGGCATCTTTGATGGCTTTGGGTCCGAGCTCCACGCCGGTTTTTTTCTGATGGACACACATTCCACAATTTCATTGCAGCTCCATGGCATCACCCAGGGCTTCACCCAGGGCTTCACAATAGCAGTGTGTTGAGCTCTCGGCTCGTCCTTCCTTACCTGTCCCTTCGAAAACGGAGCGCCGATAAGAGCCACGGATGGCTGAGCCCGGCTCTGCGGGCAGCACGAGCTCAGTGCCGACCGGAACAAACGCAACAGTGACCCTTTCACTGCCATACCTCACCGGGGAACTGACCGGGGAACTGACCGGGGAACTGACCGGGGAACAATAAATCTTCTCAATCAATCGGGTTTCCAGGTAGAACTCGGAGGATGAAGCTCGAATCCTTCAGGTCGTTTTTAATCTGATGCTGAAACTCTGAAATCAACACTGAAACCTCTCGCTTGCTTCTCGGTGGATCACCAAAACTGATTCATATTCACGAGGCGCTTTCAAGTGTCAGTCCACTGATCTCTAAATGTGCAAATCCTCACCAACACACTCAAACCAAACTGCTTTCCCTGCCCCGGCTTATCTTCAGGCATCTATCTCTTACTCAAGCACCTTTTATTCGCTTTCAGATAATAAAGACTGACACTCCTTCGTTTCGACCAATCACAAGCCCTGACCCTGTGGGTTTACTCCAAAGTGGGCGTGGTGTCGCAGAAACCGGTATCCGCATAGCAGCGTCGGAAATTTCCGTTCGAGTGTCTTGTGCGGGTTGATGGCAGGGTCGAAACAGGACACACGCACTGAGCTGGCCAGGCTCGTCGCCTTTTCCACACAGTGTTGCCAGATTCTGGGATCTCGTTGCTTGAATTTGTGGCGTGAAAACAACACATTATTGAATAATACTGATATAAAGACGGAATATTATTCCATTGATGATTATTATTATTATTATTATTATTTAGAGAACCCAAAGACAAGACGAAAGTGCCGTCATCCGAGCAGATCAGCAAGTGTTACTGAACATTTTGGATCCTATACTGGATGGCTAATGAGAAAAGGATCAAATGTAGAGTATTTGAAAATGTTCACGTGGACCGAGCTTGGTCCTCCTCCTCCTCCTCCTCCTCCTCCTCCTCCTCGAGCTCTCCAAAACACAGCCCAATCCTGTTATGAAAACATCCTGAATCAACATTAACCTGCTGATGTAATATTGTGAACATATGATTTTGAGAAAACTCGTGCAGTATTAATACATTTAGGGGAAAAAAAAAAACAAAACATTTGTTGAACACCCTCCTGAAAAATCCAGTTGAAGCTTCCCAAACTCGGCTTGAGCTGGCCATTCAAGACCTTTTCCAGTTTCCTGATTAAACTTCTCAAAACATGTTCGTCTTGCATTGTAGCAGAAATTTAGAAAATAAAAATATTGAAACACAAACCTGTCCTTGTACTGTACTTTGAATTCTGTGTACGTAATAGTTTTCTGTCCAGATAAGATAAAATTCTTTCTTTACAATCATAATTACAATATTGTAGCTATCTTTCATGGAAGCATTTGAAGAACTTTGAAGAACTCAACGCTGTGTGCAGTGTACCACACCCCAGTGGCACAGGATGCCCTGGACTTTGTTTTGATAAAAGTTCAGTTGGAATTGAAGTTGAAGTTTGGCCTGTTTGAGATTTCTTGGACAAAAACAAACAAACAAACAAAAAAAGCTCACACGCCTTTGTGCTGTGGAGGAACTGAAGGTCTTTACCCTTAATGTGGAGATGGTTGGGTGGTGTTCCTGGATATTCTGCAGACTCCCAATAGACTCCTTGATTTTCCTGGTGTTCAGGATCAACCAGACACTGAACCTCTCATCTATAGTGTCTCCACGTTGTGTGATATGGAGCTGTCTCATGTCATCTACGTGTCTGAAAAGTGAATGGCATGATGGGAAAAGAGGCTACCGGTGTCTTTTATTTGTAGCTTTATAACACCTTTTACTTGGAATTGCTAATACTGTGCATCTTTCAAATAAAAAGGCTACATCAGTGATGGTAAAGGTTCTGCTGCTTGACACCACCATTATGAGTATTGTTGAGCTCGGACTTATTCAGATTTGGGCATCGAGTCAATTGGAGTAAGACCAGAATTATGGCCGTAGGCAACGGTAACCCACCGCCCTCTGTCACTGTCAACGGAGTAAACGTAGTTATCACTTCAGAGCAAGAATATTTGGGTTCTGTGATATCAACTGATGGAAGCTGTGGCAAAGACAACAAGTGTCCTCAAGAGCCTACAAACATAACTTTGGTCTCAGCGAGCTGTCTCCCTGCAAAACAATGTTGACAATATACAATGCTGCAGTCCCGCCAGTGCTTTAGTATGGCTCAGGAACCTCGACCTTTTCAGTTGCACAAGAAAACGGAATTCCTTTAATACCTGTGCACGCCATCGCCAAGAGATGATTCGCTGGAACCACTGAGTCAGTTACCAAGTTCTCTGGAATTCACACAAACACCGGATCTTGTTGTGAGCTCGTTGCTCTTGTATGCTGTGGTTCGATGCAGTACTGATTGTGTGATAATGCACATCTGTTCTAAAAGTGGGTCACTTCAGTTCACACGAAAGCAAAGTGACCAAACATCGACACAAACAGAACGTTCTACTATGAACGTAATATTTAAAAATTCACAAATTAATTTCCAGAAAACATTTTTTCTTGAGTTGCTTACGGAACATCAGCGGCAAAATAAAATAAAAACATTTATTAATGTAAACAGCAGAGTGTAGAGAAAGATGAGTTCAGTGTCTCACTGACTTCTTTCGTGGTCAGCAACTCCGACAGTTGGGGTCGGTGGTCACTTTATATGATGCAATGATCCACTGTGACTGCGTCATAACGGTGTGAACGGAACTGCCGACAGGATTGCCAAATATATTTTTTCTGCTATATTATAATTTTTTTCAAAATGTTTTAACACATGTGTGTGTGACGAAAGCAATTTTTTGTATTTCTTGTCCTTAACTGGGTTGGTTTTTCGTACAGCAAGCACCCGAGTCTGAGATGTTCTACGTCATTTTGGGAATTTGTATTTTTTTCACCTTAATAGGATGAATTCGTTCATCGCGGGTGTGAAATCAGTGGCATATGGCGCCCTCTGGTGGAAGAAGCGCGTTAACATTTCTTGAAATTAAATTTTCTGTCCCGCTTTTCACTTTGCACAGAGTTGTTCTTCATAATATGTAAATAATTGTAATATATGGAACTAATGATGATAATATTGTGTGAAATAATTCTGAGGTAAGGACAGCGGTGACTCGGTGCTAAGGTGCTGCATTACCGATCCCTAAAGTTGTGGGTTCGAGCCCACTGTCTATGGTGTGAGGTTCATGCAAAAGAACCATTGCTGCTGACTTTCGTAAAGAGGAGCTGCCTGGCCATCAGCGTGTTTCTGCCCTGTCATGACCTGGCGAGCTGCCCGGGGTGGACTCTGCCCTCACCCAGAGTTGGCCGAGATGGGCACCTCCCCTTGACCCTAATTGGGATGAATCGGTTCAGAGAATGAATGAATGATGATCCTAATGTGTACAGGACTGTGTTTTCAAAAATGTGAAATGGGCATCGTCTCAGGTCAAGTAAAGGTAGGAAGGTAAAGTCACGTGCATTACAGGTCCAATTTTTTTTTGCCGTTATTAAAAGCTAAACACACACACACACACACACACACACACACATACACACACACACACGCACGCAGTTTGCATACATGCAAAATGCCCAAAATGAATTGGAAGGGAGAAATACGTACACTACACATAAAGACACATAACTACATTTTCCTTCAAAAACAACTTTTTTATTTACCATTATGTCCCTTATTTTTGACAAATTTGTATGTGGGACGTTTATTTAGCTTTTAGAGAAAAGATATAAAGGCACAAGGGTGTTTCCTTCAGTGTAAATCAATATTTAAGGGTAAAAGATAGATGAAGGATGCACCTCTGATGGCTCCACTCAGTGATGTACAGGAAGTAATATTAGCTGCTGATGTGAGAATATATTGCAATAATATTATAGTCTAATTTAGAACATACAGGGAGGAATCTGTTTATCTGTTTGAAAATAAACTAAAAACACGTTAATATGGAAAATACGATAAAAAACGAATGCATGTAGTCAGTATGCATGATAATTAATTTTAAATAATTTTGTTTATTTTGAACGCTTTCGTGGATTAAGATGTACGTACTGCACTTGTGCTTTAAGTTGTGCAATGAGAAAAATATTCAACTCTTGTGTAATTCCTGCGTTCTACCACACGATGGAGACAAATCCATCCTGAACTGATGTGCCCAGAGAGAAGTCACTGGCCTCAGGATGGCGTTCAAGCCGAGGAGTCCTTGTCGGTGTGGGACTTTATATTCTACTTAGAAACCTGTAAAGTTTTTAATGTGCATATATATTAAAAGTGTAAAGTTTACAGAATATTAAAGACAGTTAAAAAAAAAAAAAATCATACCTTGAGAATGAAAGTGACTGAAGTAAATTCTAGTAGTTCGACCCTTCAAATGAAAGTTGAGTCACTTCTGATAATAAAAACAACACACGCATTATTATTATTATTATTATTATTATTATTAGTACTAATATAAGAATAGTTGTCAGACTTGTGTAAATTCAACATAAACATATCACTGTAATGAGAAGTTCTTTAAAAAGACAAAAATAGATTTAAGGTTCAAATCGATATTCTTGATGAAATGTGGGGAAGAAGATGTTAAACGTTTGAGCTCGAGATGGTGGGGAGGTGATTTGGTCTCTCTCTCTCTCTCTCTCTCTCTCACACACACACACACACACGCACACACACGCACACGCACAGCCAGAGTCGAAGCGGCGCGCGCTTGAGTGGAGCGCGCGGAGCGCAGTGCCAAATTGCGCACGGAGAGGGAAGGTGCGTCCTGCACTCCACACGCCACGGAATCGTTTGTACCGGACGAGAGAATTGTTTTCCTTGAACATGTGTTAAATCACAAACGATGTGGACGTTACCAAAGCCTGGGTACCGCGATGGCGCGGAGAGGCAGATCGCCGTGAACGTGGGCGGCGTGAGGCTCGCGCTGTGCGGGGACATGCTGGACCGTTACCCGGAGAGTCGACTGGCTGAACTCGCGCGCTGCACAACGCGCGGTTTCGACGCCATCTCAACGCTATGCGACGACTATGAGCCGGCAAAGGGGGAGTTTTACTTCGACCGGGACCCGGACTCGTTCAAGTGCATCGTGGAGGTCTATTACTTTGGCGAGGTGCACATGAAGAAGGGGATCTGCCCGATGTGTTTCATGAAGGAGATGGAGTTCTGGAGAATCGACTCGAGTTACTTGGATGAATGCTGCAAGAGCAACGTGCGTGAGAAGGAAGAAGAACTGGCTGAAATCGCTGACAAGGTCAAGGCCATCCTGGATGACCTGGACATCGACGGAGGACCACTGGCGACCCGGTCTGAACGCATCCGGAGGTTCCTCTGGAGACTGATGGAGAAACCGGAGTCGTCCTGGGTGGCGCGTGCCATCGCAGTGGTGTCATTCCTGTTCGTGCTCGCGTCTTCACTGGTGATGTGCCTGGCAACACTTCCAGAGCTGCAGGTGCAAGATGAAGACGGCCATGTGGCCGAACACCCGACTCTCGATGCCATCGAGACGACGTGTGTGTGCTGGTTCACTTTGGAATACGGCCTGCGATTCGCCTCAGCTCCTGAAAAGACACGTTTCGTCTTGTCCTTTCTCAACATGGTGGACTTGGCTGCGATCGCACCTTTTTACATCGTCCTGGCTCTGACCCACCTCGGTGCCACTGCTGCGATGGACCTCACTGACGTCCAAAGGGCAGTGCAGGCGTTACGCGTGATGCGTGTAGCACGTATACTAAAGCTAGCACGTCATTCCTCTGGACTTCAGACTCTGACATACGCACTGAGAAGGAGCTTTGCTGAGCTTGGGCTCTTGCTAACCTACATGGGTGTTGGAATTTTTGTCTTCTCGGCTCTTGGATACACCATGGAGCACAGCCACCCGGAGACCATGTTCCGCAGCATCCCACACTCCTTCTGGTGGGCCATCATCACCATGACAACAGTGGGCTACGGAGACGTCTACCCGAAGACAGCATTGGGGAGGTGCAATGCAGCACTCAGCTTCCTCTGTGGTGTAGTAGCTATCGCATTGCCTGTCCACCCCATCATCAACAACTTTGTGGTCTACTACAACAAGCAGAAAGTGCTCGAGACTGCAGCCAGGCACGAGCTCGAACTCATGGAGCTGCATGGGACACTCGGACAGGGAATGGACAAACATGAGACAATCAGGGTTTCAAGAAGTGACTCGCACATTGCAATGTTAACAGGTGAACGCAGAGCGGTGAAGAAGAGGAGCGTATCGTAAAAACACAGCTGGATATAAAAAAATAAATAAATAAAAAAAATTCAAGTAGCAAGGATGAGTTCCTTCAGGGACTCAGTGAGAGACGTGTCCGAAAACTCTAAACAATACAGCAGAAAAAGGAATAATGTGGCTTGAATAAAAAAAAAAACAAAAACAAAACACAAACACAATCATAGCGAGCAGAGTTAACATCCTGCTTTCATTTGCATGACTTTTACATGACTTCAAAAAAGTATGTATCCTATTAATAATGCTGTGCATGATGTAACAATAAGCTGCATCGTATTTTATGAAAATAAAACACTATCCAAAATATTTCAAAGGTCTTCACTCACTCTTGCTGACCTACTAGCTAAGTACAAGGAAACTAGCACAGATAGCAACACCAATGAAACACAACAAAACGGTGCTGACTCAGTGAATTTGGCTGCCCCCAGTGGCTGAACTGTATATCTACAGCAGTTTCAAACGATGTTGCTTGGTGTCTTGTGAGAAAAAAACAAAAACGTAATTTCTTTGTTAGAAATCAGAATGAGAAAACAAATAAACAATCTGAATGGAATGGGGTTTTTTTTTTTTTTTTCTGGCTCCCTGTTTTCTCCATAATTTAGTTGTATCCATACCGATCAAGTATTGCCTATCACACGACTGCCACCGACCAGGGAGGGGTGAAAGCATGCCCCCTTCGTGATGTGCAATGCAAGCCACCCACCTCTTTTTGAATTGTGGTGCATTTGGGGACCGTCTATCACACTCGGAGGGATGGCGCTGTCACCTGAATGAGCTCGCAGACACCCAATCGTGAGTGACAGTTAAGTGAGCTTTTGCCCATGAGAGGTCGGCCAATTAGCTGCGGCATGAACCTGGATTTGAACTTGCGATCCCTGGGTTAATAGTTGCGTACCTTGTCGATGTGCCACTCGGGAGCCCTGAATGTAATGTTTCCATAACACATCCTGTCATGACATTCAAGAAATAATTGACTGGAATAAGTTACACACTTTTGCCAATTTTCGCCGTCTTTAACTTGACAACTACTACAATTTTGGTCCTGCACTCATAAGAAACTAAGGGCGGAACGGTGGCGCATGATGAAGCTCGTCTGCTTTACGGTAAGAAGGCGCCCGGGTTCGATGCACGGACTCTGGAATGTGGAGTTCGCATCTTCTCCCTGGGCTCGTGTAGGTTTTCTTAAGATACTCTGGTTTCCTCCGACAGTCCAAGAACATGCACAGTACACTATTTGGCTCCAAAGTGTGAGTGTGAATGTGTGTTGGCCTCGCGATGGCCTGGCGAGCGGTCCAGGGCGGATCCTAACTGGGTTATCAAAGGTCGGCCATGTCTCTCACTGTCCGTGGTGAGAGATTCATGGAAAAGAATCACTGCTGACTTTCATCAAGAGTAGGCCGCATAGCCGACGGCGTGTTTCTGCCCTGTGATGACCTGGCAAGCTGCCCGGGGTGTACTCTGCCCTCGCCCCGAGTCGGCTGAGATGGGCACCAACCTTCCAACGACCCTAATTAGGATTAAGCAGCTTAGAAAATGAATAAATAATTAGAAAGTAACTGACGGCTGCTTATACTTGACTGATAATTGATTATATTTGGGTGTGGTAAAAGCCTCTTGTTATGTTTATCTTACCACTAAAACCTGTCAGGAACGTACACAAATGTCTGGGTACTCGGTCCGTTCTTTTTCTTTTCGAGGGTGTCTACTTTAAAAACACCCCGACACATCCCCCAAAGGGAAAAGTGAAGAAGTCTTTGAGGTTTGAAACGTTGAAAGGCTGTGGATTCAATAGAGTCACGCAGGAACAGCAACAGGATTTTCTTCTGAGAATTAGCTTTCTGCGCAGACCCTGAAATCCCATCCTGGACGGAGTCCATGTGCGAGAAACAACAAATGAAGAACCACCCACTGAACCCGCATGTGAATGCAGTCTTCCATAATCATCATCTTGCCTGTTTTCACGTCCCTCGAGATCTAGTATTTCCGTCCATCATTCAGAAAACGCTCCACTTTATGAGCGACACTATATGTATTATACATTTCTTTTATAATTTCATAGAGTTCTGCATCATTAATTCATGAGGAATAATCTTTTTAGTGAGCACCATGTGGCCGGTTAAATTCGATGCCCTACTTCACTGCTCCAGATGAAGGATACATCTGTGGTCTCCTCCCATTGTTGAGACATCATGCTTTAAAATCCTGGTGAATCTCAAACTGAATATTCCTGCTGTCCGGGCGGAAAAGATGGTCTGAACAAGTCTCTATTGATTATCGCAACACTAGCCAATCACAGCCATCTGTTGATTGTACATCTTGAATCCTCAGTGTAGCGCCAGAATTCCTGTATCTTGAAAATTCTATTCGCATTTCAAGTGTTCTCACTGGAGTTGTAGAATTCTGATTGCACTTCCAGAAGTCTTACTGTTCCTCAAGAACCAAAAAACTGCTGGTGCAGGTTTGGAATTCTCACGGTCGGCCTACGTTTCCTGGTGTAGCGCTAGCATTCCCATCCCAGCATTGACGAGTACGATTGCACAAAAGGTCTCGAAATATCACTCTGCAGTTTCACTGAGGAACCTTTCACTCACTTCTCAGGTTCTCACCGTGCTTCAGGAGATTCATTCATTCAGTCATTTATTTTACTGTGAACCCAAAAGTGTCATGATAGAATTCTAGCTGAATTTCATTTCTAAACATGCCATTGTCCTCCATTCTTCTCATTGCAGAATTCTATTCTCTCTGTACTTTTGTGCCGTAGTTAGCACGTCCACATCACAGCAGAAAGGTTTTGGGTTGGATTCCTGGGCGTCGGAGTTTCTGTGTGGAGTTTGCATGCTCTCCCTGTGCCTGCTTGGGTTTCCTCCAGGTGTTCTGATCGTCTCCCTCAGTCCTAAGAGATGCACGTTAGGCTTACGGGTGGTTGTGAATTGACGCTCAGTGTGAGTGTGAATGGTGGTTTGTGTGCTGCCTGTGGTTTCGTGAACTGTTCAGGGCCTGTCCCACCCAGTGTCAGGTGACATGGGCTACGGCCTCCGCGTGACCCTTGTGGAAATAAGCAGCTTGACAACCGAATGTTTGCCCTTCCAGATTTCTCGGCATGCCTTTTCAGAATTGTAATCGGGTCTGCGTGTCAGTAAATCATGTGCGAGAATCAATTACTTTGCATGCATGTTCAAACCTCCATTCCACAGCACGGAAGATTCCAGCCGCGAGCGCTGGAAAACCACACCTGGAATGACTTTGCCCTGGAGTAGCCAGTCAACTTTTGTGGATTTTACGATTTTACGCTTCCATGGGAACCCAGGCAAAGCCCAAGTGAGTGCTGGCAGATTTTCGTTTTGTAAATGACACTCAGATGCCAGAGTTCCAGGGTGATGGAGCGAGTGGGAGACTTGGATACGGATTCATGTTTGAAATATCACTGCAAATTAAGTTTTTTTTTTAAATTTTATTTTATTTCTTTCACTACAATCACATCAAGCTGCAGTTATTTTCAGACTTGAAATCTACTCAGTTTTTCTGTGCACGAGTGGTGTCGAACATCGTGAAAGTCTCCGAGCAGATTCGAGTGTCCAGGTCTCCGCGAACACTTCTTGGCTTTTCTGCTCGCTGTTGTTTATTCTTCGCACACGTCCTCAGGCAGTCATTATTTGCAGTTTGTGTTAGTCACCAGATTTTTTTTGAAGTGCTTTGTATCGCTCTCCCCAGCTGTTTGTACTGTACTGTTGTGTGAAGCGATTGAAAGGACAAAAGCGGCGGCCACATGAGAAACCGAGGATGAGGATGCAAATTTGTAGTGCAGCTCTGACCGATTTGCACAATTTTCTGCTTTGTTATGCAAATCATTAATGTGATCGCATCAGTCAAAGCATCACCGGAAAGGACACATTTAAATGCTATACATTTTAAAGCCACTCGGATCTGGCGTGGGTTATTTTTTAAATATTTGCCAGGACAGGTAGACATTTTCACCTGAACTGACTGCAGCATGTCCGGTGTTTGTGTGTGGGTGTTTGTGAAACGACTGTCTATAAATTCCTCAAGTTGAACGCAACTCAGTAATTTGTGGCGAAATAACAGAGCTGGAGATTATTTACACACTCGCTGAAGGCAAACTGATTACAAGCTGACGAGAAAATTCTGATCTAATTTCACTTAAGACAAACTGCATGCAGGGCCTGTGCATGTCGAGGGAAGTATATGGATATGGGAAAGCTGTGGTGTCGTACACTCTCTCTCTCTCTCTCGCTTTCTCTCTCTCTCTCTCTCTCTGTGTGTGTGTGTTCTTTCTTCCAATAAGAACTCTTTTCTTCCGTTCCTCTGCATCAGGATCTATTAAATGAGCCATCCAAGAGTCCATCCATTAGTGCAAGTGATGGTGAAGGTGTGTGTGTGTGTGTGTGTGTGTGTGTGTGTGTGTGTGTGTGTGTGTGTGTGTGTGTGTGTGTGTGTGTGTTAATGCGAAAGCTTGGACCTGAGAGTATATCATTAGTTGATCATTGCACTTCTGGGTGAATAATGAATGCAGCTACGCTCTTTTGTCCAAAAGCTCTTTTTAATGAGTGTTCACACATTATTTTGCTATCTTGGTTTTTTGAGAACATGACATCCAAAATGAAGTAAGAGGAGAGAGAGAGAGAGAGAGAGAGAGAGAGAGAGAGAGAGAGAGAGAGAGTGAAAAGGATGGTGAGAGAGGCTGAGAGGGACAGATAGGGACAGGGACAAGGAGGGGGGGGAGAGAGAGAGCGAGAGAGCGTGAGAGAGAGATGGGGTGACTGGGAGAGATAACCAGCAGATAGAGAGTGTCAGACAGACACATACATAGATGGGGAGGGGCTGTCTGGGAGAGAGAAAGACAGAAAGCAATAAGAGAGCGAGCGACGGGGTGGTGACTGGGAGAGATGGCCAGAAAGAGACAAAGAGGGGCTGAGAGAGAGCGAGAGAAAGGTGTGTGGATGGACTGGGAGTGATAGACAGGGACAGAGAGAAAGAGAGGTGTGTCGGGGATGAGGGGGGGGGGTGGAGTCACTGGGAGTGATAGAGAGAGAGAGAGAGAGAGAGTAATGTGAACAATTTCAGGGAAAACAAGCGAATTTCAGAATCTTCACAAAACGGACTGTAACAAGAATCCGCAAATAAATCCCAGAATAAAAATCCATTTCCATGAAGAAATATTCCGTCCTCTCCTCTGTGGAATAAAAAAGTCCCAGTGTATTCTCTGTCTTGTTTGCGTTGGTGAATTTTCTCTACGCGTTGGTTCGATTTAATGGTTCTGTTCTCTCCGTTGTTTTACTGATTTCGTTTCACCTGGCATTACTCACGCCCGGGTGTTCGGTGCGCCTCACTGATCATCGTTTATGCGTTCAATGACTCATCAGGACTCGTTACTATTTAAAAGGTGTAGGTGTGTATGTTTTATCACGTACAGTAAAATGTTGAGAATGATAAAATGCTAACGTCAGAATGCTAACAGCAGAATGCTAACAGCAGTGTTATTGATGATCAGGAGAAACAAGGACAGGTCAGAGTTCATATGGCGAGTTTAGTCACACTCCCTCACGAATCACACACGGCTGTGTGGGCGTGTCTCATGGTGAACAACTTCAGGGAAGAAGGCAGGGTGTGCACTACAGCTACCATGAAATAATTCACAGTGAAAGCCACATGATACAGAACATCATGTGCTGCGCTCGCTGCAATACAAAACCAATCAGAATGAGCTGGAAAGTCACATGCCATCCAGCAGACTGCTTATGAAACGTCTCTCAGGATTTGAGATTAAAAGCAATTCCAGATACACATAACCTTTTTATAAAAGCACAAAAACAAAGCTCTACTCGCGGTGGTATTTCCTCTGGGACTCACACAGGGATGGTGCTGTGTTTTACGATCCTCGTGACGACCTTACATCGACGGTTAATCATTTAAAACGTCAAATCTGAACCTAAACTTATCCCGAGTAACTTAAAGAAAAACTCTTGGCTTCATATGTTTCTTTCTTTCTTTCTGTGTTTATTTGCTTATTTAAGAACTTTTCGTGATTAACAATTTTCTGACCGAGTCACGTGACCTGTCACGTCACACATTGTGATGTTTTAAACGTTCCATGAGATTCTTGGTCTACAATTTTGGTGAAGAAAAACCAGGCAGAGTATCACCAAGTACAACTGTCTTCGTTTCATGATCTTTCAAATCGTTGATAATAAAACTTCCCGTTAAACATGTGACGTAGATATTTCATATGGATAAATGGGTTCAGGTCACAGGGGCTGATCCAAATCAATTAAAATATAGATTGTTTTCCCTGCTTAAAAAAGTTCTGCCTCTGGTTATACACCTAACCAACCTGTGAGAGCGAGAGAGAGAGAGAGAGAGAAATGAAAGTGATTCTGCTCTGGTGAGCAGAAGGCGAAACGCCCACCATCGAGCTGCTCGAAAACGTTCTCGCTGCAAAATAATTAGAGGCGTTTTGCCAGTCACAGCCTCGGGTAATTACTCAAGCATCACACGGGCCAACACGGAGCACGAGCTGTGGGACGTACGCTCATCCAAACCACAAAAAACACACTAATTTTACATCCAGGGAACCGAACAACAGAAAAGACCAAACTGTTGGAAACATTACTGCACGACATACTCCTGTCGAGAAGCAGGCCTGTCGAATAAATGTCAGTCTGGAAGCATTTTTCTTTTTCCTCTTTAAATGCACGTTGACAAATGTCAGAACTTCATCGGATTTAACCAGGCTGATAGAAATGAAGAAGCAGAAACCATGCTCAAGTTTTGAAAGGAGACACGTGGCGGGAAAGGAGACGGAAAAAATGCGGCCATTGGAGGCATTGAGTGTTTCACCTTCTGTTTTCAGACGAGAATACTACATCAGTCGACCTTCTCAATACCACGACTCGTCATCACTGGGCTACTTAGATTTGAAACCAATCGTTAACTTGCACCTTACACTCTTCTTCTTCTTTTCCTTTCGGCTTTTCCCTTCAGGGGTCGCCACAGCGAATCATCTGCCTCCATCTCACCCTATCCTTTGCATCTTCTTCTCTTACACCAACGACCTTCATGTCCTCCTTCACCACATCCATGAATCGTCTCTTTGGTCTTCCTCTAGGCCTTCTGCCTGGTAGTTCCAGCCTCAGCATCCTATTACCAATATACTCACTATCCCTCCTCTGTACATGTCCAAACCATCTCAATCTAGCCTCTCTGACTTTGTCTCCAAAACGTCTTACATGTGCTGTCCCTCTGATGTGCTCATTCCTAATCCTGTCCATCCTCGTTACTCCCAAAGAGAACCTCAACATTTTCATCTCTGCTACCTCCAGCTCTGCCTCCTGTCTTTTCCCCAGGGCCACTGTTTCTAACGCATACAACATCGTTGGCCTCAACACCGTCTTGTACACTTTTCCTTTCATTCTTGCCGGTACCCTCCTATCACACCGGACACTGTTCTCCAACCATTCCAACCTGCCTGCACACGCTTCTTGACCTCTTTTCCACACTCTCCATTGCTCTGGATTGTTGAGCCTAAGAACTTAAAATCCTCCACCTTTCTTATTTCTGCTCCCTGTAATTTCACCGTTCCTCTTGGGTCCTTGTCATTCATGCACATGTATTCTGTCTTACTGAGGCTAATCTTCATTCCCCTCCTTTCCAGGGCATACCTCCACCTCTCTAGATTTTCCTGCACTTGTTCTTTGCTCTCACTACAGATCACAAGGTCATCTGCAAACATCATAGTCCATGGGGAATCTTGTCTAACCTCGTCTGTCAGTCTGTGCATCACCATAGCAAACAAGAAGGGGCTGAGATCTGACCCTTGATGCAGTCCCACCTCCACCTTGAACTCTAGTGTCACACCGACAGCACACCTCACCACTGTCCCACATCTCTCATACATGTCCTGCACCACTCTAACATACTTCTCTGCCACTCCAGACTTCCTCATGCAATACCACAGTTCTTCTCTCGGCACCCTGTCATATGCTTTCTCCAGATCCACAAAGGCACAATGCAGCTCCCTCTGACCTTCTCTGTACTTCTCCATTAACATCCTCAAGGCAAACACTGCATCTGTGGTGCTCTTTCTTGGCATGAAACCAAACTGTTGTTCACAAATGCTGACCTCTGCCCTTAGTCTAGCTTCCACTATTCTTTCCCATAACTTCATCGTATGGCTCATCAACTTTATCCCTCTGTAGTTGCCACAACTCTGCACGTCTCCCTTGTTCTTAAAAATGGGCACCAGCACACTTCTCCTCCATTCCTCTGGCATCCTCTCACTCTCTAAGACCTTGTTAAATGTTCTTGTCAGAAAATCTACTGCTACCTCTCCTAGACACTTCCATACCTCTACCGGTATGTCATCAGGACCAACTGCCTTACCATTCTTCATCCTCTTCAATGCCCTCCTCACTTCACCCTTACTAAGCTTTGCTACTTCCTGGTCCTCAACAGTCACCTCTTCTACTCTTTTTTCTCTCTCATTTTCCTCATTCATCAGCTCTTCAAAGTACTCTTTCCATCTTCCCAGCACACTTCTGTCATCAGTCAATACATTTCCCTCTCTGTCCTTTATCAATCTAACTTGCTGCACGTCCTTCCCATCTCTATTTCTCTGCTGTGCCAACCTGTATAAATCATTTTCTCCCTCCTTACTTTCCAACCGAGCATACAAGCCATCAAACGCGCTCTGTTTGGCCTTTGACACTGCTACCTTTGCCTTACGCTGTGTCTCCCTGTACTCCTGTTTACTCTCTTCGGTTTTCTCAATGTCCCACTTCTTCTTAGCGAACCGCTTCCTTTGTACACACTCCTGCACTTCCTCATTCCACCACCAAGTCTCCTTATCTACTTTCCTTCCAGAAGACACACCAAGTATTCTCCTACCTGTCTCCCTGATCACATTAGCTGTAGTTGTCCAGTCATCTGGAAGCACTTCCTGACCACCCAAAGCCTGTTTCAACTCCTCCTTGAAGACAACCTGACACTCTTCCTTTTTCAACTTCCACCACTTTGTCTTCTGCTCTGCCTTTGCCTTCTTCACCTTCTTCACCATCAGCATCATCCTGCACACTACCATCCTATGCTGGTTGGCAACACTCTCACCCACTACTACTTTGCAGTCACTGACTTCCTTTAAATTACATCGCCTGCACAAGATGTAGTCTACCTGTGTGCTCCTACCTCCGCTTTTATAAGTCACCCTATGCTCCTCTCTTTTCTGGAAGAAAGTATTCACCACAGCCATTTCCATCCTTTTTGCAAAATCTACCAACATCTGTCCTTCTGCGTTCCTGTCCTGGATACCAAACCTACCCATCACTTCCTCGTCCCCTCTGTTTCCTGCACCAACATGTCCATTGAAGTCTGCCCCAATGACCACTCTTTCACCTCTGGGGGTACTCTGCATCACTTCATCTAACTCACTCCAGAATCTCTCCTTCTCTTCTCGCTCACATCCTGTCTGTGGGGCATAAGCACTAACAACATTGACCATCACACCTTCAATTACTAACTTGAGACTCATCACTCTGTCTGACACTCTTTTCACTTCTAGAACATTCCTGACAAACTCCTCCTTCAAGATGACTCCGACTCCATTTCTCTTCCCATCCACACCATGATAAAACAGCTTAAACCCTGCTCCTATGCTTCTAGCCTTGTTACCTTTCCACCTGGTCTCCTGAACACACAGTATGTCCACCTTCCTCCTCTGCATCATGACAGCCAGCTCTCTACCTTTTCCTGCCATAGTTCCAACATTCAAAGTCCCTACTTTCAGTCCTAGACTCATGCCGTTCCTCTTCTCTCTCTGGCAACGGACACGCCTCCCGCCTCTCCTTCTTCGACGTCTTCGACCAACAGTAGTCCAATTTCCATCAGCACCCTGTTGGTTGACGGCACTGATGGCAGTCGTTGTTAACCCGGGCCTCGACCGATCCGGTATGTCATTCTTTCTTGTGATTTGCATAGTTTATTTGGCATTTGTTTTACACCGGATGCCCTTCCTGACGCAACCCTCTGCATTTATCCGGGCTTGGGACCGACGTGAGGGAGAGACACTGGTTTGTGCAACTTGTTTTCCACCAAATTCATTATCATAATTATAATAATAATAATAATAATAATGATAATAATAAGAAGAATTTAAAAGCTGTGGCTTGAAGCATAAAACATTTTTGTAACTTCTTAAATTCATGAGCTGGCCATGCGTTCCCTCAGTGAGTGCGTACGCGTGGTGTGATTTTGGATCAGGGGTTTGTTTTTGCACTGTCTGCTTCACAGCAGGAACGTCCTTGTTTAAGTCCCAGTCTTGGTGATTGCATGCTCATGTAGGTTTCCTCCCAGTATTCCGGTTTCCTCCCACAGTCCAGTGACATGTACGTTCGACTGATTGACAGTTCCAAATTCCCCTTGGTATGAGTGTAAATGGTTAAGTGTTGGCCATGCCAGGGCCCAGCAAGTGTTTTGGGTGTACCCTGCCTTGGGCCAGGAGTAACACTAATAGGATGAAGCAATCCAGTGAATGGATGAGTGATTGAGTGAGTGAGTGAATGGATGAGTGAGTGAGTGGATGAGTGAGTGAGTCAGTGAGTGAGTGAGTGGGTGACTGAGTGAGTGAGTGGATGAGTGAGTATGTGAATGAATGGATGAGTGAGTGAGTGAGTGGTGTATGAGTCAGCGAGTGAGTGAGTGAGTGAGTGGACGAGTGAGTGAATGGATTAGTGAGTGAGTGAGTGAATGAGTGAGTGAGTGAGTGGATGAGTCAGTGAGTGAGTGAATGACTGAGTGGAGGAGTGAGTGTGTGAATGAGTGGATGAGTAGTGTATGAGTCAGCGAGTGAGTGAGTGGATGAGTGAGTGGTGAGTGATTGTGTGAATGAATGGATGAGTGAGTGAGTGGATGAGTAGTGTATGAGTCAGTGAGTGAGTGAATGGATGAGCAGTGAGTGGAAGAGTGAGTGAGTGAATCGATGAGTCAGTGAGTGCGCGAACTGATGAGTGAGTGAATGGATGAGTGAGTGAGTGAGTGAGTGAATGGATGAGTCAGTAAAACCTGCTTACACAGTTAACAGCAGGGTTATTTGAAACATTAAACATTTTTCTATTTGAAATAACACTCTCACGTGTTCAGCATTCTCAGGTACGTTTAAAAACCAGCCAAAGACTTCAAAACTCTAAAAAAGTGTACTTTCTGGATATATACTTTTTTAATCATCTCTCCTCTTAATATAGATTTTAACATAATCTACTTTTCATGCCAAGAAAGAGCACCACAGATGCAGTGTTTGCTTTGAGGATGTTAATAGAGAAGTACAGAGAAGGTCAGACGGAGCTGCATTGTGCCTTTGTGGATCTGGAGAAAGCATATGACAGGGTGCCGAGAGAGGAACTGTGGTATTGCATGAGGAAGTCTGGAGTGGCAGAGAAGTATGTTAGAGTGGTGCAGGCCATGTATGAGAGATGTAAGACAGTGGTGAGGTGTGCTGTCGGTGTGGCAGAAGAGTGAGTTCAAGGTGGAGGTGGGATTGCATCAAGGGTCAGCTCTGAGCCCTTTCTTGTTTGCTATGGTGATGGACAGGCTGACAGACGAGGTTAGACAAGAATCTCCATGGACTATGATGTTTGCAGATGACATTGTGATCTGTAGTGAGAGCAGAGAACAACTGGAGGAAAATCTAGAGAGGTGGAGGTATGCCCTGGAAAGGAGAGGAATGAAGGTTAGCCTCAGTAAGACAGAATACATGTGTGAGAACGACAAGAACCCAAGAGGAACGGTGATGTTACGATGTTAGAGATAAGGAAGATGGAGGATTTTAAGTAGGCTCAACAATCCAGAGCAATGGAGAATGTGGAAAAGAGGTCAAGAAGCGTGTGCAGGCAGGTTGGAATGGTTGGAGAAAAGTGTCCAGTGTGATGTGTGATAGGAAGATATCGGCAAGAACGAAAGGAGAAAGGAAAAGTGTACAAGATGGTGTTGAGGCCAGCGATGTTGTATGGTTTAAGAGACAGTGGCCCTGGGGAAAGGATAGGAGGCAGAGCTGGAGGTAGCAGAGATGAAAATGTTGAGGTTCTCTTTGGGAGCAATAAGGATAGATAGGATCAGGAATGAGTACATCAGAGGGACAGCACGTGTAAGAGGTTTTGGAGACAGTCAGAGAGACTAGATTAAGATGGTTTGGACATGTACAGAGGAGGGATAGTGAGTATATCGGTAGTAGGATGCTGAGGTTGGAACTACCAGGCAGAAGGCCTAGAGGAAGACCAAAGAGGAAATTAATAGATGTGATGAAGGAGGACATGAAGGTAGTTGGAGTAAGAGCAGAAGATACAGAGGATAGGGAAGATGGAGGCAGATCATTTACTGTGGTGTCCCCTGAAGGGAACAGCTGAAAGGAAAAGAAGAAGACTACTTTTAACTTCAAGTGATTTGAATGGTGTTTCCATTCAGTAAGATGTCCGTGTAGTTTTACTACATTTGGCAACCCATTTTTATCAAAGGAGGATTTAAAGGGAACCAACCTGCAGTTACGCATATTCTAAACACATTATTAAGTGTTTGCGGTGTTAGACAGAAATGTTTAATTTTTAAAAAAGTATTTTCTGAAGATCAGTTTCTGACGTCATTGTTGGCAAACAGTTTGCACTGAAAATAAAATAAATGAATCAGTCCATTTTATTCACAATCTCCCTCGATACGTCCAGCTTTTAAAGTCGTCAAAACAAACGAACGAACAAATAACACCAGACAAACCAGACAGAATCAGAAACCAGAAACCAGAATGTTCTCTCAAACTCATGCATGGGGGTCTGTGATCACGTGGTTTTGAAGTCGCTGATTAATGGGTTGAAGAAGTCGCTTTGTGGTGCAGACGCTGGAAGCATCAGGAGGATAATCAGTGATTCACTTTAAATTACACTTAAAGCGAAGGACTCGGTGCTGCGCTCAGTCTGACACTTTCCATGCGTTAAGTCCGAATTACGAGGAGGTCACGTTCAAGTGCTTTTGTCGGAGCGAAATGAAAAAAAAAGGTTACCATGACAACCACTAACAATTATAATTGTGCATTCCATGAGCAGATTAGTTCCCACTTGTTATGGATGATGGAAGGATGAATAGGTGGTGGATCAGGTGAGGTGCATTAAATACCAAGCATCTGTCCTCTTTCTGCCAAGGTCAAAGGTCAGTCTGGGATCAGACATATTACCAAATTTCCTACTCAGTATAATGACAGAGCGTCCATGTGCAGCTTTTAACTTGGCAACTGGTACTTTCTGTAAATAATTCCAGTGAAATGAATTATTTTACAGATGGTCGTTTTCTACATCATGTCCATCCTGGAGACTGTGAGCCGTGAGTCCTACAGTCTCCAGTGAATGCATGATTCATTATTGTTGCTGTTTCTGCACAGATGTATATAACTGTTTGGAACACAGGTTAAATTGTCTTTGATGGAGATTATGGCAGGAAGAAATGCGCAATCTCACCATTATTTCTTCTTTAAGCATATTTGACTGACTTTGTTACTCAAATTATAAGTTGAAAGTAAATCATGTCAGTTTGTGCACATGTTACTGAGCCTGTTCCTGGAGTAGATGCATGAAGCCTTTCAGGGGGAAACATTTTTAAAGATAGAAGATGGATATTTCTGCTGAGGTGTTGAGTGCAATGTCATGGAATTCCCTCACTCTGTCGGAGCAGTTTTAAATGGGACTGTGTGTTTAAACGCCCACAGTCACATGACCGATGCGATGAACCTGGGAGCCACTTAAGAACGAGTGCAGTGTGTATGATTGAATACTTGAGGGATGTCCCATGTGATAAACAGACCACTTCACTGGTCTCTGTGTCCCTCTGTCCTGTCAGTCTATCACACGACCTATACACCTTGTGATCTCACGAACTACTGATTGACTTATACATTCTGTGATGATGTCACAGAGAGGGGCGCTATGATGTCGAGCCATCCCAGTAGCATTGTTTTTATACGCTGCGCTTCAGTTGTGTGTAACAAGACTGAGACTGAGTTGTTCCTTGTTAGAGTTCTGCTGATAGTGTTGGATGTTCATCAGGGCTAGACAGCCTACCAGTTTACAAATTGGCCCAATAATGAATTTTAAATGTGTCGGAGTGTGTACGTGCAAATACTTTATTTGGAAGGCAATGTGTGAAGCGCTTCAGTGTATTTCAGCCTATTGTGACAAAGTTCTAATATTTGTTTTTTACCCAACTCGCCAAATGGCTGCCAGTTCGCACCTCCCTCTCCAGAGACATCTCCCACGGCTTTACACCAGACGGTCATGCTCTGAACAGATGCGACTTCTCCATTTTTTTCCAGATTCCTCTTAAAATTGCGAGCTTGGCAGTTTTCTTTTGAAATGCTTCTTCCACTCTGCAGGATCCTGAAGGGGGCATGGGAGCTTGCGCAACCTGTTCGTTCACATGTGTTTCGTGGATTTAGAGAAAGACTTCGACCACGTCCCTCATCATGTGGGTTGTGATCCAGGAGTACAGTACCGGACATGTTGCTATGAGCCATTCGACTTCGATCTCCAGAGCCTGGTCTGCATTGGTAACAGCAAGTCAAATTCGTTTCTGATGAGGGATAGACCCCACCAAGGCTTTGTGCAGCGATCGAAAGAACAAGGTCTTGGATACTGGCAGCTGAAATGATCCTCCTGCACAGGGTGGTTGGTGGGACTCTCCCTTAGAGATAGGGTGAGAAGCTCAGCTATCTGGGAGGAGCTCAGAGTAGAACCGCTGCTCCTTTGCATTGTGAGGAACCAGTTCAGGTGGCTCAGGCATCCAGTTAGAATGCCTCCCTGGTGTGGTGTTTTGGGCATGTCCAACTAGAAAGAGATCCCGTGGTTGACCTAGAACATGTTGAAGGGACTGTGTCTCTTGGCTGGTCTGTGAGAGCGTAGGTATCCCCCAGAAGAGCTGGAAGAAGTGGTTGGGGGGTGGGGGTGGGGCGTTTGGATCTCACTGCCTAGAGGCAGCTGTCCCTGTAACCCGACCCCGGATTAAGCTAGGTCAGATCATGGTTTTTGGTTTAGGACCAGGTTGTGGGATTTCAAAGAAAAACCTGGCAACCCTGACTGATAGAAAGCCAATTAAAGGAAAAGGTCCCATGGGATTTTCTTCAGATCTTTTATTGTGAATGGATAAAGCATTCAGCTTCTCCAACTCCTGCTGCTCCAGACAAACAAACATGCTGAGCAGGTCCTAATTCCCAGAAATTTTTTCAGCATCCAGTTTTTCAGCAGTTGATCCTTAGAGAAAGAGTGGGCACCATGACCTCTGAATAATTTCTCTATTTCTCACAGCTCTGGGAAACAGCAAGCGCAGCGACGGTGTCCCTGGAGTGGCTCATAAGATTTTATAGAATTCAAACCCTTGTGAGTTTCAGTCAAAATGGTGAAAATTACGAATTTGTCTGGAGTCTTGTCTGTTTTCCTGGTAACTTCTGGCCATATGTTCTGTTAGCTGACATTTGTTTTTATGAGAGAGCCAAGATGGGGTACACTCTGAACCGTTTGGCAGATTATCACAGTGCCAACACAAACCCATTCACATTCATACCCAGGGACAATTTGGAACAATCATTTAGCCGGACGTGCGTGTCTCTGGACTGCAGGAGGAAACCGGAGAACTCGAAGGAAAGTCACACGAGCAGGTGTCGAAGATTGAAGCTGTACACAGAAACGACCTTGCTGAGCCTGTGACTCGAACCCAGGACCTTGCTGTGAGGTGGATGTGCTGAACACTACGCCACTGTGCCACACTATTATAGCAGCTATAAACAGGCCTCACCTCACCAGCCTCGCTCTTTTTACCCCATAAAGCATAAAGTCCTCTGTCCTGTCCATGTCAGAAAACCTACAGGAAGGTGTAACTCTATCTCAGACTGTTATAAAGTCTTGGCACTGGAGACGCCTTCCAAAAATGTTACGTTTAATGCACTATAAAACTTCATCGATTATGCTTTTAAATCCATCGAAGTGAATGAGATACGACTTGGGTATCAAAGAGATAATAATGTATTAGTAGGAACACAATAATATTTAAAAATTGAATCAACATCTGACCAATCAGATTTAAGATTTAACAGTGCTGTCCAGTGTTTTATATATTAGGGGCGGAGCTTTAGGGGAATTTCCAAAGAGAATCAAACAACTCCAGTGATTTAAGAAGAAGAAGATCTTGATTATATTCCAGCTTTAAGTGATGAGGTGTCAGTTTGTATGTGCGCTCGATGACACGAAGCCCTGTGGATTCCTGAACCACATCCGCACCAGAGGTCTGGGTGATGTTCCTGAAGAACTGGGCGTGGTTTAAGAAAAAAAAAGTAAGGTATTTTTTTATGAGCCTCCGTACCACCAGGACAACAACATTATCAACACTGACGTTTTAGGTGAACCTTGACTTACATGGGACCTCATCTTCCAGATCCCCCAAAATTAGTTCCAGTATCTCCTTCATCTTGTTCACGGGGTTCAATTTTTCTTTCCATCCATGTGATCCAAGCTTCATGAGGGTCAGTGAGGGGTCATGGGGTTCGGCAGTGCCCACACACAGCAGTAGAGCACATTGCATATACTGCTCCATAACTGATCTCACACGGTGCTGAGTCGGCCGACACAAAGGGTGAAACATCAGGAACACTAAATAAATAACACACACACACACACACACACACACACACACACACACACAGTCCGTGCTCTGTTTCTTAATTTTGTTCTCTTGTCAGAGACCCCCCCCCCCAGTACCCCCCAGTATTGCTCTTCAGGCCAATAATTGGTCACACAGCAGGAAAGAAGATGCACCAACTGAATTACTCTCACACTAACCATTCTGGTATCACACACACACACACACACACACACACACATACTCACCACACATACACCCACACACACACACACACACACACACACACACACACACATACTCACCACACACACACACACACACACACACACACACACACACACACACACATACTCACCACACACACACTCACACACTCTCACTCACACACACACACACACACGCTCATTGGCAAGGTTTACACATTTCCTCAGGACGTATTTTTCTTGATCATATTTCAGAATATTGTAATTAGTGGTGTTTGATTTAAAAAAACTTTAGATTTTCAATCTGTTCAGTTAAAGCAATTACTGATGAAATTACCAAACATTATCTCTGTTTCATTGATTGATTTATTTTCTTTTGATAAATGTAGTGAAAAGTAAATCTCGAGTGGTTTTCTAGGACTTGGGTTCCAAAGCTCATCCCAAATGATATTTCTCCTGAAACCGAATGAGTGACTGAATCTTCCAGATGAACTCCAGTGTATTTAACGATGACGATTTAATTCGGTCTTTAATCGAGTTTGTCCCCGAGTTGTAGTCTTCGCACTTTGAACACACTGAACACTTTTATTAGATCATCAGAGGCCGCTGATCAACCGCAGCAACAGCATGTTATCCTTTTAACTTTTTATGATTGCATTTTCATTAGTTAGTACACTTGAGCAATCGTTATTTAACCTTGAAATGAATGGTTTTATGTCCGGCTCGCCGTTATGGACTTGATGGGAAAGGAATGAAAAAATTTGAATCGATTTCACAGTAGCGCTCTCACGCTGCATTCACACATCTCATTTATATTCCTCTTTGTAGAATAGTGTACCCCCCCCACACACACCCCACACCCCCACACACACACATACACTCCGCACACCCCTACGCCCCCACACACATATACCCCCCACACACATACACCCCCACACACATACACCCCCACACACATACACCCCCACACACACATACACTCCGCACACCCTCCACGCCCCCACACACATATACACCCTGCACATCCCCAACCTCCCCACACCCCCACACATGCACCCTGCACAAACCCCACGCCACCACACAGACATACCCCCACACACATACACTCCACACACCCCCATGCCCCCCACACACATACACCCCACACACATACACTCTGCACACCCCCTACACACATATACCCCCACACACATACACCCCACACACACACATACACCCCCATACACACATACACCCCGCACACACCCCCACACACATATACACCCTGCACATCCCCACACCCCACATGCACACACATACACCCTGCACACCCTCACGCCCCACACAGACATAAACCCCTGCACACATACATCCCCACCCCCACCCCCACACACATACACTCTGCACACCCCCACGCCCCCACACACATACACCCCCACACACATACACCCCACACACATACACCCCCACACACACATACCCCCCACACACATACACTCCCATACACACATACACCCTGCACACCCCCACCCCCACACACATACACCCTGCACATCCCCACACACCTACACCCTGCACCCCCACACATACACCCCCCCACACACACACATACCCCACACACACATACACCCACATACACACATACACCCTAACCCCCACCCCCACACACATACACTCTGCACACCCCCACACACCTACACCCTGCACCCCCCACACACACGCAGTTTTACTGTACACCTGAGAGCATCACTAGAGCATAACCCCACTCACATTAAACTTAAACTTGTACCTAACCTGATGTTTTTATTGAAGTAGCACACACACACACACACACACACACACACACACACACACACACTCTGTGTTAATATAACACTTATAGACGTAAGTGTAGTTCGGTCACGGTGCCACTTGTCTTCTGAGAACATAGAACCATAATAGATGAAAGAGCAAAAATAAATATAGGGTACAAAATAAAAATGAATAAAAACAAACTGAGATGACAACAAAAGTAAACAATAATATCCCGCCTCATCATCACCACCATCTGCCCCGCCTTACTACCCTTCCACCTTTGCACTAGTTTCTTGGTGTAAAGAGGAAAAATGAATTTCTGCTACGAGGTGTGAGGTAACAGATGAGCGCTGTCCAGATTTTTACAAATTCTGGGAGTTTCTCCATGGAATACATCTCATCCGTTCTAAATGGAGAGTGTTAGAAAGGTCACGTCTTTGAGGCGGATGCTACTTTCTTTTTCCGGTTCACAAGAAGTAACTTCTCTGTGGTGAGAAGACGGGTTGCTCGCAGTTGTTTAACTTTTTAACATCATCTGACATTGACATTCATGGAGTAATAGTGAGTGGTTCTGAGTTTATCTGTATATAAAGTATTTTAAATATTAAACTGAAGATGTTATTTCCAAAGATGTAAACCTGGGGACATGGAGCAAAGCTGTGAGGCTCCACAGCATCTGTCACCGTAGGAGGAATCTCTGAATATATTCTGTTGTCACCTGTCCTTAGAGAAGCGGTGAAGACACTGTATGAAAGTGGATGAGGCGGAGCCGAGCATTATTACAGCATCGGTTCCAAACTGTTCTCCCCGAGTGTGTCCGAAATCGCAGTGTCCACTTCTTCCTCCCATTTGGTTTTTTGTGGAATTGGACTGGACTAACAGAACTTACTCACAACATCGATATGACTCCTTACAATCTAGCAAGACTGGAGCCTGCGGAGGTCTCGAAATTTTGCAGATATATTCATTCATAGTCTCTTATTTGCAAAGATCTCAAGTGTGATATCCTACCGTGTAGCAATGATCACACTTGTTTTGTTTTCTTTGGCTTCTTGCCGTTTAATGTTTCACTCATGCAAGCGCCTCTAAACAACGACTTCTTCCCGGGGTTTACATATCACTTGTTCTACTTGTATCCCCATACAGCAGTGCTGAACAATATGTCTAGCTCAATACAGTTCCCCCTAGAGGTATGGGCCAGTACTGTTTACATTAGACTTGTGGTCTACCACATCCCTCCCCTCTGGATTAAACTATGTTTAACTACACCAGAGTTATACTGGACATCCTGGAACTTACAATTAACCATTAACTATCACGGTTACTTTTAAACTTCTTAAAACACATGTGCCATACACATAATACACATTTTTTTTTTTTTTTTTTTTTTTTTTTTTTTTTAACTAGGAATTTGGTTTGACTACCGCCTCCCAGTGGTTCCAGGACGCATTCTTGTCCTGTGGCTGGGGAACTCACTACTGACTAAGTATAGTCTTTTAAATAGTCTGGAGCTTTCCTAGCTCGCTGAGATCTTCTCACGACTGGTGAGTCAACTGCAGTTGAAGACTCAGGCTGCTCCAGGGTAGGTTCTGCTGCAGTGCCGCCAGTAGACTCCGCAGAGACGGTTACCTCAGGCAATACCTGAAGTGGTGGCTCGTCGAAGCTCTCCTCCGGGATGTGTCAGACAACACCTCGGTGCCGTCGGCAGAGGAACGGAGCTTCTACCACGAACTTGGTCAATGTGTCGTCTCACAACTTGTCCATGACCTAATATCACTTTGAATGACACTGGGCCTGTCTTTTCTGTTATTTCTCCCGGAACCCAGGTTGGTCCGCAGCCGAAGTTGCGGGTGTAGACCAAGTCTCCCTCTCTCAGAATTCTCTCTCTTGCCTGCATGTCATGATAACCTTTTTGTTTCTCTTGTTTGTCATGCACTCTCTTTCTGAAGTCTGGATGTATTAAGTCCAATGTTGACCTCAACTTTCTTCCACACAACAGTTCAGCTGGTGACTTGCCAGTTGTAGATTGGGGTGTTATGCGATAGCTGAACAGAGCTCGCGACATCCTTGTTTCTACGGATTCTCCTGCCATCTTCTTCATGAGTGACTTGAACGTTTGTACTGCCCTCTCGGCTAAACCATTAGAAGAAGGATGGTATGGCGCAGTCGTGATATGACGTATGCCATTCTTTTCAGAAAACTCTTGGAACTGTTCACTGGTAAAACATGTACCGTTATCTGATACTATGATTTCTGGTAAGCCATGTTGGCTGAAGCTCTTTCTAAGGCATTCAATTGTGACAGTGGAAGTAGAGTTACTCACAGAATATGCGTCGATCCACTTTGAGTATGCGTCAACTATGATCAGGAACATTCTTCCCATCCATGGACCTGCGTAATCAATGTGAATTCTTCTCCATGGTTTATCTGGAACTTCCCAGGATGTAGTGGGGCCGCTGGAGGACTGTTCCTGTTCTCCTGGCATGCCACACACGACTTCACCAGCGCCTCCACCTCTGCATCCATGTTGGGCCACCACATGTAGCTCCTCGCCAACGCTTTCATGCGAGTGATGCCAGGGTGTGCTTGGTGTAGTTGTTGCAGTAAGGCCTTGCGACCAGGCGGTGGAACAACCACGCCGTCCTCCCCACAGGATACAACCTTCCTGGGTGCTGAGCTCATCCTGTCGCCGGGTGTAGGGCATGAACTCAGGACTGTTCGTCTTTGGCCATCCTCTCAAGATGTACTCACGCACTCTTGCTAGAACAGGGTCTTTGTCTGTCCATTTCTTTATTTGTTGTGCGTTTACCAGGGGCACGCCGACATCTTCAAACAACAACACTCTCTCCTCCTCCTCAGGCGTGCTGTCTCCTCCTCCGTTCAAGGGTAGCCTACTCATCGCATCCGCATTTGTATGGTCCCGCCCTGCTTTGTAAACAATGGTGTACTCATACGCTGCTAATGTAACGGCCCATCTCTGAATTCTCTGAGATGTCATCTGGGGTATGGCTCTCATTTCACTGAACAGTGATATTAGTGGCTTGTGGTCAGTCACGATAGCGAACTGTCTCCGTAAAGGTATTTGTGGAACTTTTTCACACCGAATACTACTGCAAGGCCCTCCTTGTCTAACTGGGAGTAGTTTTTCTCAGCTGCACTGAGAGTTCTGGAGACGAACCCTATGGGTCTCTCGGAGCCATCCTCCATACGATGAGAAAGTACGGCACCCACCCCGTAGGGAGATGCGTCACATGCTAGGATGAGTGGTTTGTTTGAATCATAGTGCACTAATACACTACAGGACTGAAGTAGCACTTTGGACTCTTCAAACGCCTTCTGCTGCTTGACCCCCATGTCCATTTTTCTTCCTTTTTCAATAAGGTATGGAGCGGTGCCAGCAGTGTGGAGAGCTTTGGGAGGAACTTATGGTAATAGTTCAATAAACCTAAATAAGCTCTCAACTCTGTAACGTTTTGTGGCTCAGGCGCCTTCGCAATGGCTTCCACTTTGTCTGTCAGAGGGTGTAGACCACTGGCATTGATCTTGTGGCCTAGGAACAACACCTCTTTTCCCATGAACTCACACTTGCTTCTTTTCAACCTCAGGCCGCTTTTCTCCAACCGTTGAAGAACTTCTTCCAGCGTTTTCAGATGTTCTTGTTCATTTGGTCCTGTACACAGGATGTCGTCCAAATAAATGGCAACATTCGGGATTCCACCTAGGATGCCCTCCATAGTTCTCTGGAATATAGCAGGACTGGAAGCTACTCCAAATGGTAAGCGTGTGTAGGTATACAAGCCTTTGTGTGTATTGATGGTTACATACTTTCTGGATTCTTCTTCCAGGACTACCTGTTGGTAAGCGTGACTCATGTCTAATTTCGTGAAGTGTCGACCACCATTCAACTGTGCGAACAGGTCCTCTACTTTAGGAATTGGATACTGATCCACTCGTGATGCTCTATTGACAGTGAGTTTGTAATCTCCACATATTCTAATGGAGCCATCCGGCTTTCGCACTGGAACTATGGGCGCAGCCCATTCTGCAACCTGCACTGGCTCGATAATCTTGTCGTCCAGCAGCCTCTGTAGCTTGCTTTCGACCAGGGGCTTGACTGCATATGGCACTGGTCTGGGTTTGCAGAATCGTGGTTGGGCCTCTTGGTCCACATTTATCTTTGCTTTGACACCTTTCAGCTGTCCTAAGCCTTCTTTGAACACCTCAGCGTGTCTTTCAAGGATCTCCTCCAATTTTAATTTGGGCTGAGACTCCACTTTGTTCACTGACACTAACTGATCAATCATGGCCAATTCTTGTAGCCAATTTCGCCCTAGTAAATTTGGTCCTTCACTTTCTACTACCACTACAGGTAGCTGCTTTTCTTTGTTTTCATGTTGCACTTTAACTTGTGCCATGCCGAGCACCTCTAGCTTCTCTCCTGTGTATGTTTTTAATTTTAGGGAGCAGGGCTTTAATTCTGCTGTGTCTGCTTTCTTCCACAGCTGTGTGTATTGCTGTTTACTCAATATGGTCACTCCACAACCTGTATCAACTTCAAATGTCACTTTCATTCCGTTAACATTCATGGTGCGCGTGATGGGAGCCACCTTGGTCAGCTCATCTGACATGTTGTGAATTGTGTGAAACCCTATCTCTTCTGTATCACTTTCTCCCTCCCTCTAAGTTGATTGGCTCGCTGTTCGCTTCTTGGGCCCTTGTTTTCAGTCCTTTGCCCCTTTACTGTTGCCTTTTGCACTTGTGCATTGCCCACCTTCGTTTTGCATGCTTTCTTTATGTGCCCTCGCTTGCCACAATTATGACACAGCTCCGTGGCAAATTTGCATTCGGTGGCATTGTGCTGGCCTTTGCAGCGATAACAACTGGGGAATCTGCGCTGAGATTTTTCAGTGGAGAACTTGTGGACGCCTACTTGGGTCTTGGGCACACGAGCATGCGCTGCCGTGTCCTCTGTTAGCCTACCCTGCATTTCTCTCACATCTTTAGATGCGGTTTCCATCGCTTGGCATAATTCCAAAGCTTTTGCAAACGTCAGTTTCGCTTTCAGATAGCAGTCGCCGTTGCATTCGGTCATCATTCACTCCACACACAAGTCTGTCTCTTAACATTTCCTCCAAAGAGTCTTTGTAATCACAGTGCAGTGCTAATTTCCTCAATTCAGCCACATACTCTGCTATGGACTCCGTGTTCCTACGTGTGCGTGAATTAAATTTGAATCGCTGCACGATTTCACTCGGTTTGGGGCTGAAGTGCTTCTGCAGCTCAGCAGTAAGCTGGTCGTAGGTTTTATCTTTCGGAAATGCGGGCTTACTAAGTTTCTCAACAAACTGTATGTCGTAGCACCAACCCCACTCAAAAGTACAGCCTTCCTTTTGTCTGGCTCGTCAATACCATTAGCTTGGAAGAAAAGTCCAACATTTCACTATATTCTTCCCATGACTGAGTCGCGTTATCAAAAGGGGTTACCGTGCCGATTACAGCCGCCATCGCTCGTCGTGGTGGGGAAACTTCTTTGTTGTTCTCCTCTGAACTTTCACTCGAACTACTGCTTGGTTCTCTTGAGTTCGCCACACTTGCAATGTTCTCTGTCTCTCGTCGATAACTTGTCTTTATCCTCGTCGCCAAATGTGTGATATCCTACCGTGTAGCAATGATCACACTTGTTTTGTTTTCTTTGGCTTCTTGCCGTTTAATATTTCACTCATGCAAGCGCCTCTAAACAACGACTTCTTCCCGGGGTTTACATATCACTTGTTCTACTTGTATCCCCATACAGCAGTGCTGAACAATATGTCTAGCTCAATACAGTTCCCCCTAGAGGTATGGGCCAGTACTGTTTACATTAGACTTGTGGTCTACCACATCAAGAAACTACTGGTGACTGTGCTCGCCGACAGACTCACGGCATTAAAGACATCGTTGTTCTTGGGACACACCTCCTCCGTGACAGCAGTCAAACATTTCTTGACAAACTGTCCATCAATGAAAGGTTTACCGCTGCATGCTATCAGTTGAGCGACCCAAAAGCGGTTTGCACGGATGATCGGTTCAGCTGAGATTGGCGTACAAATGTATTCTGCTGAGCTAACGGGCCACTTTTTAGATTTTTGAGGTTGTCTGCTCGCATTTGGCCTTACAAGCGATCATACTCGTCTTTGTGACTCATCATGCCAGCGCAGATTGTATTCTTTGAATCATTTAATGGGATTCCGAGTCAATTTTGAGTCCGAGTCGGGATTCTGAGTCAATTTTTCCTTAACTAACCTTTTCACCGTTATTCCGTTCTATCTGACGGGGGCGAGTCTGGGATTTTTTTCTGTGGGGGCGTCAGGGGCACAGACTGCAGAAGGGTGGAACAGATTGTCACGTTCTATATACATTATATGTACAGAGATCCATAATGCATCTCTGGTCTTGTTCAGGGGGCCGGGCCAAATGTGGAGGCGGACCGTGTCCGGCTCGCGGGCGATAGTTTGGGGACAACTGCTTTAAAGTGAAGTGATGGCTTTTTTAACTTCTTCAAGTGAAATCTCAGAGTTCATGTGAGCGGATTCATTTTCATCTCATTGGGAAAGACTGTGTTAAGAAATCCTGCGTAGCCACACACCGTGTGTCGTATTCGGCGGCGTACAAGTTTTTAAAAAAATTGGAGAAATCGATGGTTATCCTTGTGAAATCGATCCTTGTGTTTAATCCGAATCTCACCTTTCTTCCTTCTTCTCCTTTCGGCTTTTCCCTTTCTCAAGGGTCGCCGCAGTGAATCATCTGATTCGCACGTTTAATTTGGTTCATAGGTTTTTATGTCGATGCCGTTCCTGACACAACCCTTTAGCGAGGGACAGAAACACGCTGACGGCTTTGCAGCTCCTCTTTACCAAAGTCAGCAATGCTTCTTTTACATCAACCTCTCAGCATAGACGGTGAGAGACATGGCCCGCCTTTGATAACCCAGTTAGCTGCACTGGGGGAAAGTGGGACTCAAACCCCCAACCTTAGGATCAGCGATCCAGCGCCCTTTACCACCAGGCCACCACTGCCCTTCCGAATCTCGCCTTTATCTGACTTAATTTTATGTCGTTTATGATCATTTTCCTGTTTTCTGAGTAGTCGGGATAAATGTCTGTGTGGCTTGCCGTTAAATTCAAAATATTTCTGTCTGGTATAAAAACGAATTATTCTTGCTGAGAGAATTTTATTGAATTCATATTTAAGCTCATGTTTTTATGCAGGTCATGGAGACTGAGCATTTTCTTTGTCGAGAAGGTTTATTTGGTTGTCTAGTTCAAGTGATGTCACCGTGTTCTTTTTCCTTCGAGATGCTTCAAATGTAATAACAGAGCCTGTACGAAATACTTTGAATTCCTTTGAGAGAATACAAGGCGCTTGTTTGTCATTCGTATCAAAATCGAGCGATATCTGAGCTTTGATTTCAGTTCAATTCAGATTTATTTGTCTTTGCATTTTTACGATTGACATTGTCACAAAGCAGCTTTTCTCAGTAGAACAGTGAAAGCAGGGCTTACAAAGTATAAAAGAATTTAAACATTTCCCATAACCCCTGCACATCCCTAATGAACATCGCCTGCGGCAACGGTGGCGAGAAAAAAAAACTCCCTCAGTAGGTGCGAGGATGAAACCTTGAGCGGAAGAAGATCCTAAAGGGAAACCCATCCTCATTCGGGATTGTTTTAAATAATCACAGAACTTTTTCAGGCAACAAAAGCGGGTTCAGCCTCCACTTTTTCTGTGATTTCACCATATTTTGAATATTTAAGGTGCAAGAAAGAGGGCAGTGATATTTTGCATTCACGGCAAATGGCCTCAGTTTTGCATCTTCTTCTTCTTCTTCTTCTTTTACTTTCGGCTGTTCCCTTCAGGGGTCGCCACAGCAAATCATCCGCCTCCACCTCACCCTGTCCTCCGCATCTTCTTTTCTGACTCCAACGACCTTCATGTCTTCCTTCACCACATCCATAAATCTCTTCTTTGGTCTTCCTCGAGGCCTTCTGCCTGGTAGTTCCAACCTCAGCATCCTACTGCCAATATACTCACTATCCCTCCTCTGTACATGTCCAAACCATCTCAATCTAGCCTCTCTGACTTTGTCTCCAAAACATCTTACGTGGGCTGTCCCTCTGATATACTCATTTCTGATCCTATCCATCCTCGTTACTCCCAGAGAGAACCTCAACATTTTCATCTCCGCTACCTCCAGCTCTGCCTCCTGTCTTTTCCTCAGCGCCACTGTTTCTAATCCATACAACATCGCTGGCCTCACCACCGTCTTGTACACATCTGTGAGAGAATAATCCGTCCCACTGTACGAGTTGTGCGTTACTGAATAAAAAGAGGTTTCCCTTCCAGTCGAATCAGAGATTTTCCAAATGTCAGACAAATTAGTATTACTGGTAAATGTATTTAAAAAGTTACCCGTGTTGTGGTGGTCTAGTCTGCGAGTGGAAGATCGGTCTCAATATGGGTCCAACATGCAACTGAAGTCGCCGGCAATAATTAAATTTGCTTCTGATAAGCCTGGTTTTAGAAACATCACCTTTCAAAGTCATTATGGTTTCTCGATATTATTTGGTCTGCTCACCAAGGTTTCAGTCAAAAAGTGCCGTTCCTTATCAGATGTGAGTGATGAGCTGTACACACATTGTCGAGGCTTTTACACCTTAATCTGGCATCAGAGTCCTTTTTCAAATGGGTTTCTTGTAAAAAGATCAAACCAGGTATTAATGATTTAAGATGAGCAGAGACTTCAGCTCCTTTTTATCGGTTTGTTCAGTCCATGTACATTCCAGCTCGCTAAAGTTAGACCCCACCCACTAATCAGGGTCTGACTACGTCAGAAATAAAGCTGCGTAGATATCTGTTCCAGTATGTCCATTTTCAGATTGGGATTTTATAGTAGTTGGACGTCTGAGTCCTTCCCTCCCTCGCTCTTCCTGTAAATGCCCTGAAACTCTCCGGAACAAACTGAAGAAACAAAAAGAAAAAGCATCTCTAGCCAGTATCAAACAAAGGCACGGCACGAGAATACTTCAGGAAGTAATCAAATAATGATAATAGTGGTGAAAATGTAAAAAATTTAAAATAATGAATAAAATAAACATCTTTACTTCCCAAGCTGTTTCTGTTAACATTTGGGATCCTTAGTCACTACAACTTCTCCATGGGCAGTGGTGGCCTGGTGGTATAGGGCGCTAACGTTGGGGGTTCGAGTAAAAAGTCACGGACCGTTGCCGCAAACGGCATCGTAATTCACACACATTCCCTCCTGTTAACTTTATGATGGATAGATGGATGGATGGATAGATGAATACAACCACTTGGCAAAAATTATGGAATCACCAGTCTCAGAGGATGTTCATTCAGTTGTTTAATTTTGCAGAAAAAAAGCAGACCACAGACAATGGCACAAAACTAAAGTCATTTCAAACGGCAACTTTCTGGCTTTAAGTATCACTAAAAGAAATCAAGAAAAATGTGGTAGGCAGTAACAGTTACTTTTTTAGACCAGGAAGGGGAATAAATTATGGAATCACTGTTTTGAGGAACAAATTATGGAATCACCCTGAACATTTCCATTTCCAAATCTAATACCTGCATCAGATGAGATCTGCTCGTTAGTCTGCAGTTACACAGGAGTGATCACACCTTGGAAACAAACTTTCTCCGATTGCTGTTGCCAGATCAGCGTTGCAGGTTGGAGCCTCGTCATGGACCATGTTCTTCAAGTTTCACCACAGATTTTCAATTGGATTGAGATCCGGACTATTTGCAGGCCATGGCATTGACCTTATGTGTCTTTCTTCAAGGAATGTTTTAACAGTTCTTGCTCTGTGTCAAGATGCATTATCATCTTGAAAAATGATTTCATCATCCCCAAACATCCTTTCAATTGATGGGATAAGAAAAGTGTCCAAAATTTCAGTGTAACCTTTTGCATTTATTGAAGATGTACTGACGGCCATC
>CM045736.1:2833390-2853390 GCA_024760905.1 Plotosus lineatus | reverse complement strand
GTGTTTCTCTTTTGCTTCTGATGTATGATTCACTCCCACCACTCTTGAGCAGTTGAGAAGGAAAGCTTCTCAGTGCAGACGTGAAAGCCCACATTGAGAATCTCGGGCCACAGTGAGGATGGACCGGTAAAACTAGACTCTCGAGCTGTATCTGAACGGGTGTATGTGGTACAGTATGTTCTAGCGACTGAGCAGCGTGACCATAAAAGAGGTAGAACTCCCTGTGATGTCATACACCTGACTTACAAAGGGGAGATCGTCTGAGGAGATCTGGTTTGGTCTTTCGGGTCGAGGTCGTGTGGATCTGTCTCTGTGCAGGACTGCAGGTCCGGAAATCTTTCACTTTCCTGCAGATGACCTTTCAGTGTTAATGCATGTGAGATCATCCTTCTGAAATGAGGGTTTTTCACTCGAGTGCCTGACGATCCAACCAAAAACAAAAGCAGAAACTCAAGAAACAATTTCTCTCTCTCTCTCTCTCTCTCTCTCTCCCTTTGTCTCTGTCTCCCTGTATCTGCCTTTCTCTGTCTGTCTTTTATTCTCTGTCTGTCTGTCTCTTGCTGTCTTTCACTATCTTTCCTCCCTCTGTCTCTTTTATTTCTGTCTTTCCATGTTTCTCTCTCTCTCTCTCTCTCTCTCTCTCTCTCCAATCTTATCTTACTCTTTATCTGTATCTTTGGTGGCTCAGTGTTACGGTGCTGGGTTACAGATCAGAACTACTCTACTTCTGACCCCACAAAAATTCATTCATTAATTTTCTGAACCACTTAATCCTAATTAGGGTCATGGGGAGGCTGGTGCCCATCCCAGCTGACTCCGGGCGAGGGCAGAGTACACCCTGGACCGATCGCTAGGCCATCGCAGGACGGAAACACACTGACGGCTTTGCAGCTCCTCTTGTCGAAAGTCAGCAATGGTTCTTTTACATGAACCTCTCACCACAGACAGTGAGAGACACGGCCGGCCTTTGATAACCCAGTTAATGCACTGGGGGGACAGGGACAACCCGTTGAGAGTGGGACTTAAACCCTCAACCTTGAGATTAGTGATCACCTTACCACCAAGCCACCACTGCCCTACAACACAGCCAATATTTTGAAATTGTTGGGCCCTTGAGCAAGGCCCCTAGGACTGTAATCCTCAAGATATTTCAGTTTTATTGGAATTATAGTGAAATATTAATCACTGAAATTAACCAGATCTCATTGCATCACACATTTCACTTTTTATATTTTACATTTATGACTTTTATGCAGCGTGATTTACATTTATCATTTCTATACATACAATGAGATGTTTATACAACTGAGCAGTTGAGGGTTAGGGGCCTTGCTCCGGTAATCATGTGACTTGAGCTTGGCGTAGTTTCTAGATCAGGACTGATTTGGAATTTCTGCGAGCTGAACTCTTCAGTTTATTTCCATCCCATTTGAGTACCTGAAGTTCATTTCACATTTCAGATGTTTCCTTCTCCTCACAATAACAGCAGTGTTTTGTATTCAAAAAAAAAAAAAATCACACCCTGAACATACATCACCAAGCATGCAGTCCTGCTGTGATGGGTTTGGAATGATTCTCTGATTCCTCCACAAAGATTATCGTCATGAATCATCAAAACTGTAAATGCCATCATTTTCTTTTCTGCAGTCTCCACGGGAAGAGACGAGACGGCAGAGAAACCCGAATCTGCCTGTGCGTGTGTGTTCTGTAAGTACTGCTCGGTTAGGAATGGTGAAGAAACCTCGACTTACATCATTCTACTCACTTTTGCTCTCGGGTGTTAGCTGGTGATAAATAATCGATACACCACATTTCTCACTTTATTTGATTGACAGTTGTATTTTCCCCTCTGTCTCATAGCTTTCATCACATCTCCCATTTCCGTATTCTGTTTTTCTCTTCTGCACTTCACAATACTTTTCTATGTTCTCGTGGTACAGAAAACACTCTTCTCTAAAACCTTTTTTAAATCAAATTCTAAAGTATCGCAAATGCTCGAAAGTTTCGAACTGACGCTACAGAAGCACACATTAGTACAGTATGTGGTAGATATTAATTCATACAGTAAACTCACACCAAGAGTACGGCGAAGGCGTGTGCTGTGTAGCGTGCAGGCCATATTCCATGGAGATGGAAGTAAACGATGCTCTGAAAGGTGTATTTTTACACTTGTTCAAAGTTGTAGCATATACTATATGGAAACACAAGAAAAACAAAACTGAACATTATTTTGATGGTTTATTTTTCAGTTTTCAAGCATGATAACGATGATACTACCTGGATTAGGTCACCATGAAGAACTGCGTGGATCTGCCATTCTGATTGAAGTATTATTCTCTTGGGGTAATATTTTTTACTCTCCTGATAGCAGACCAATCCTATCGTGGTCGTGATGCACAAACTCAGACTATTGAGCCAGTTGGGATTTGTCAAGTTAACTTAGTGCCTCAGTGAAGCTTTGGTAATGTTAACGTTAATAGCTAATATACTCTGGCTGAATTTTTCTTATTACATCATTTAAGTGACAATTTAACACGGAAATACACACACACACACACAGGGTTGTGGTGGTCTAGTGGTATAGGGCACTGGATCGCTGATCCAAAGGTTGGGGGTTCGAGTCCCACTCTCCACTAGGTTGTCACTGTCCCCCCAGTGCACTGACTGGGTTATCAAAGGCCGGCCGTGTCTCTCACTGTCAGTGGTGTGAGGTTCATGTAAAAGAACCATTGCTGACTTTCGACAAGAGTATCTGCAATGCCATTGGTGTGTTTCCACCCTGTGATGGCCTGGTGAACTGTCCAGGGTGTACTCTGCCCTCACCCGGAGTGGGCTGGGATGGGCACCAGCCTCCCCGTGACCTTAATTAGGATTAAGCGGTTACAGAAAATGAACTGAACACACACACACACACACACAGCTGGACAGCAGGGGGTCCTGAGATTTTATTATTTTGACCTTTCCCCATCCTTTAGCTTTTCCATTACTCGCCGCCTATTGCTGACCGCATTGATCTCCTCCGCTTTCTTTCTCTTTCATTCTTTTCTTTGCTCTCATCTATCCGTTGCCAGAGCCACTGGCATTTGCAGCATCCAGCCGAGCTTTTGAAAACGGAGAGAACTTTCAAAGTGAGAATAAGAAAGTACTCATTTTTCGCTCTGCATTAGCAAGTGAAGAAATGTCGGGATGGGTTCATACCGACATCTGCGCTGCTCTTTAAACTTGGCATGTGTGATCAATAAAATATGTGCTATGTATACAGTGCTGGTGTTTGCAGCATGAGCCGTGCAGCACATATAGATAGACATGCAGTGTGCGTACGGAGAAGAAATGGAAATCTCCTCGTCTGCTTGTTCTGGGTGGAACAGAGATGGAGGATCCAAACACATTAAGTGATGCAAATGAAACTCACCATGTAATCATCTCGTTTTTAACCCGTGGTGATTACATGGTTAAATTTGTCTTAATTAAATGGAGAGCTTATTTGGTGTGTGTGTGTGTGTGTGTGTGTCCATGCACTTTATACCATAGTGTGTTATGCACTTACTCAGAAATATGGCTACACATCAAGGTGACATAGACTACAATTACTATTTGTTAGCATCACAGTTCCTCTTGTTCATTGCTGCTTTTTCTTTGATGTTTCTTCATAGTTCCTCAAAAAAATCAAGGAAAATTCAAGGACAGGTTACATGCCATTATCTCCAACAGCTCCAAAGTCACTGTTTTTGACTGTGATTAGCTCAAATGCCAATGATTTCTACACCAATGTGTTCCTGTAGAAATCATACCACCATCTAGAGTTGAGGAGGTGTAATTGCACAGCAATGCACAAAGAGTAAACCAGCAGGATGACTGCGGCCACTATGCAGGTTTCTTCAGCATTTTGTGCACACTCACACACACACACACACACACACACACACACACACACACACAGTTAACGAAATTAGAAAACGGAGACTAAATATATGATCCAAGAGTTTCAAGGCAAAGTGCTTTCATTGCAATTTTACAAAGTGCAGATAAAATAATGAATGTCACAAGGGGCGGGGCTGTTTCTGTGTTTCTGATTGGTCCATTCTGGGTAAGGCCTTGGAATAAGAAGATACTTTTTTGGAAACCATCTCCATTGTCAGCATTTTGTATGAGTCAGAGGTAAAGCGGTTATTTTTAAGTGTGCACATTACTCAAGAGTAATAGTTTTTTCTTTGTCCCATGTCAGGAGGAGGAACAGATGGTTTAGATTGAGAAATACATTTGTATAGACATTGTTTTCTCCAACAACAAAAAATTGTGTTTGTTTGCAGGATTATGCAAAAAACGTGTGTTCAGATTTTCAGGAAATTTCTAAGAGTTGCAGCTTTGGACAAAGAGGAGCCCATTAAATTTTAGAGAAGATCTGGATCCAGGAATTTCTTTTCCGAGGATTCTTTAAGGTTGTGAGAGACGCTATGTTATGAGTAAATATCACTTTGTTTCTTAACACAAGAGCTCTCACCTTTCCACTTTTTTCTTTTTTCTCTGGATTTCCCCCCATTTTCTCCTGAATTTATTCATGTCCAATTCGCACCCATCAGGTATTACCTGCCCTATCAAAACGATCAACACCGACCAGGGAGGGGCAAAAGCATGCACACACCCTCTCTGTGACATGTGATGTTAACCACCCACCTCTTTTCAAACTGCGGCGCATGTGTATTTTGTTGCGGTCTAAGACATTAGGAGGGAAAGCACCATCCGCCCCTTGTATGAATGAGCTCACAGATGCCCAGGGTTGGCTGGTGATCACTTTGAGTGACAGGGAAATGAGCATATACCTCCCTCCCTCCTGTGAGAGCTCAACCAATCACCTCCCATGGACTCTCGGCCATGGACGACTGTGGCATTAAACTGGATTTGAACTGGCGAATTTGGGTTAATAATCATGCACCTTATCAATGTGCCACTTGGAAGCCTCAAAACAAGATATAGAACGGGTAGAAGATAATAAGCCCATGAACTCAGTTGGTTTCATGAGGAATCCTTGATACTCGTCCAAAATTAACTGAGGATGGATGATAAAACACCTCAGATGAAGGTGTGAACGTGTACTTTTAAAGTGCTTTTTGATTATAAAATCAGCGTCAATTGAGTCTTTGTGTTTTTTTAAACTTCCGCCTTGTTTTGACAGCCATGATTCCCATAAACATCACTTATAACTACTGTCCCAGCGTCCATCATGTATAGTGTGAATAAATAGCCTAACACAGCCTTGTGAAATCCAACACATCTGGGTGTATGAGTCAGCAAGAAGTGAAACAACATCCTTTGAAACATATCCACTTCTGCTACTAATACCGATAGCTGGAGACGGCTCCGGAGCCAGAGAGAAACATGAGCATGTGTATGTTTGGGTTAATGGGAAAGTGAGCGACCATTTGACCAGGTGAGAAAATGGCTTGATTGAAGCCTGAACGATAAGATGATCGAGGAAGTGAGTTTGGGTAAAGATACTTTTCAGAAGATTTCCCCCAACATTTTCTTCAAAATGTCTGAACAGAATCGATTTCAAGAAGCACGAAAGAGAAAAGTTTGTGTTAATAAATATGACTGGATTCAAAAAGTACCACAGATTTCAGTGCCATGACTCAGCAAACCAGCTGAATTCGGGTCTCCTTATTGTCTGGTTGAGCTAAGACATATGGGTGGAGGTATGACTAGTGTAGACCGCCGATTGGTTTAACACAACACATTGACTCAAAAAGAACCCCTTTGAATTTTCTTATATTGTTATGATGAGTGTAGAACGAAAGAAACCATCTCAGTTTTATCAGGTTGTCTCACTTGCTTTGAGACCTGCAGTCTGTGCGACACTCTTCAGGTTACATCCGATTACCAGCAGATTCGTACTAACTGTATATGCTCATTTAAAAATCAGCATTAACGACTCCCAAGTGGCACATCGACAAGGTGCCTGAGTATTAACCTGGAGATCACAAGTTCAAATCGGAATTGATGCCACAGCCATTCGTGACCAGGAGTCCATAGGAGCTAGATGGCCGAGCTCTCACAGGAGCACACGCTCATTTCCCAATCACTCACAGTGATCAAAATCTGTCATGGGTGTCTGTGAGCTCATTTGTATGACGGGGCAGATAGTGCTTTCCCTCCGAGTGCATTAGACCACCGCCGAATACACATGTGCAGCAGTTCGAGAAGATGCAGATTGTAGTATTGCATGTTCCTGCTTACACCCCTCTTGGTTGGTGGTGGTTGTGCCATAGGGAAGGCAATGCAGGGATTCCTCGCTACTTCGTGCTTCAATTCATGTGGCTTCAGTGCATCTTATTATTATTTTTTTAATATTCAACGAATTAAAAAAATAAGGAAATTAAGGAAGAATAGGGGAAAAACTTCAGGAAAATGCCACTAAAACAAGACCGTCTGTCTGTCTGTCTTCCTTTCGGCTTTTTCCCTTTTTTACTCGGGAGTCGCCACAGCGAATCATCTGATTCGCATGTTTGATTTGGCAGAGGTTTTTACGTCGGATGCCCTTCCTGTCACAACCCTTTTAGCAAGGGACAGAAACACGCTGACGACTTTGCAGCTCCTCTTTACGAAAGTCAGCAATGGTTCTTTTACATGCCTCTCACCATAGACAGTGACAGACATGGCCCACCTTTGATAACCCAGTTAGCTGCACTGGGGGGACAGTGACAACCCTGTGGAGAGTGGGACTCAAACCCCCAACCTTTGGATCAGCGATCCAGCGCCTTATACCACTAGACCACCACTGCCCCTGCCACAAAAACAAGCCCAATTATGCAAAAAAACCAAAAAATATCATAAGTATTTATAGCATTGAATATGTATTTATTGATATAATCTACACATTTACATGTTGACTACTGTTGGTCGAAGAAAGAGAGGTTGAGGAAAAAAGGTGGGAGGCGTGTCCGTAGGCAGAGAGAGAAGAGGAAAGGCATGAGTCTAGGACTGAGAGTAGGGACTTTGAATGTTAGAACTATGACAGGAAAAGGTAGAGAGCTGGCTGACATGATGCAGAGGAGGAAGGTGGACATACTGTGTGTTCAGGAGACCAGGTGGAAAGGTAGCAAGGCTAGAAGCTTAGGAGCAGGGTTTAAGCTATTTTTTCATGGTGTGGATGGGAAGAGAAATGGAGTAGGAGTCATCTTGAAGGAGGAGTTTGTCAGGAATGTTCTAGAAGTGAAAAGAGTGTCAGACAGAGTGATGAGTCTCAAGTTAGAAATTGAAGACGTGATGTTCAATGTTGTTAGTGCTTATGCCCCACATGCAGGATGTGAGTGAGAAGAGAAGGAGAGATTCTGGAGTGACTTAGATGAAGTGATGCAGAGTACCCCCAGAGGTGAAAGAGTGGTCATTGGTGCAGACTTTAATGGACATGTTGGAGCAGGAAACAGAGGGGACGAGGAAGTGATGGGCAGGTTTGGTATCCAGGACAGGAACACAGAAGGACAGATGTTGATCGATTTTGCAAAAAAGATGGAAATGGCTGTGGTGAATACTTTCTTCAAGAAGAAACAGGAGCATAGGGTGACTTATAAAAGCGGAGGTAAGAGCACACAGGTAGACTACATCTTGTGTAGGAGATGTAGTTTGAAGGAAGTCAGTGACTACAAAGTAGTAGTGGGTGAGAGTGTTGCCAAACAGCATAGGATGGTGGTGTGCAGGATGACGCTGATGGTAAGGAAGGTGAAGAAGGCAAAGGCAGAGCAGAAGACAAAGTGGTGGAAGCTGAAAAAGGAAGAGTGTTGTGTTGTCTTCAAGGAGGAGTTGAAACAGGCTTTGGATGGTCAGGAAGTGCCTCCAGATGACTGGACAACTACAGCTAATGTGATCAGGGAATCAGGTAGGAGAGTACTTGGTGTGTCCTCTGGAAGGACAGTAGATAAGGAGACTTGGTGGTGGAATGAGGAAGTGCAGGAGTGTGTACAAAGGAAGAGGTTAGCTAAGAAGAATTGGGACATTGAGAGGACCAAGGAGAGTAAACAGGAGTACAGGGAGACACAGCATAAGGCGAAGGTAGCGGTGTTAAAGGCCAAACAGAGGGCGTATGATGACTTGTATGATAGGTTGGACAGTAAGGAGAAACAGTGGCACTGGGGAAAAGACAGGAGGCAGAGCTGGAGGTAGCAGAGATGAACATGTTGAGGTTCTCTTTGGGAGTAACGAGGATGGATAGGATCAGGAATGAGTACATCAGAGGGACAGCACATGTTAGATGTTTTGGAGACAAAGTCAGAGAGGCTAGATTGAGATGGTTTGGACATGTACAGAGGAGGGATAGTGAGTATATTGGTAGTAGAATGCTGAGGTTGGAACTACCAGGCAGAAGGCCTAGAGGAAGACCAAAGAGAAGATTTATGGATGTGGTGAAGGAGGACATGAAGGTAGTTGGAGTAAAAGTAGAAGATGCAGAGGCTAGGGTGACATGGAGGCAGATGATTCGCTGTGGCGTCCCGTGAAGGGAACAGCCGAAAGGAAAAGAAGAAAATATACATGTACGTATACGTTGGGGGGGTGGTAATCCTACTTTGCAGATTTCGGTGGTTGCAGGGGATCTCGGTCTCAATTAATCGCGGCAAGTGAGGGATCCCTGTACTTAAAGGGTGGGAATTGGCCATGACTAAATTAGTGGAAAATTCAGAATAAATAAATAAAAATAAACATTAAAAAGAATCTTAAATATAAGCAAGAATGATTATGGTGTAAATAATGTCATCCTGTACAACAGCTGGACACATGTAGAAAAACAAGACCTCCTAATGTTTAATTCACGTCCAGCTGATATTACAGTATCGTTGCTTTAATGCAGATGCGCCTTTCATTCATTTAATTCATTATTTGCTGAACCACTTATTCCCACTCGGGCTGCTGGAAGGCCCATCTCAGCCAATTCTGGGCAAAGGCTAAGTACACGCTGAACAGCCCGCCAGTCCATCATAAGGCCAACACACACACACACACACACACACACACACACACACACACACACACACAATCATTCACTGTCACAACTGGGGGCTATCTGGAACAGCCGATTATTCGAATGCACACCTTGGATTTCGGGAATAAACCGGAATAACTGGAGGACACCCATGCAAGCACAGGGAGAACATGCCAACTCCCTGGCTGAGCCTGAGACTCGAACCCAGGTGCTTCTTGCTGTAAAGGAGAAGCGCTAATAACAACACCACTGTGTCACCCTTATTTATAACATTCATTCATTCATTTTCTGAAGTACTTAATCCTAATCAGGGTCTCGGTGAGGCTGGCACCCATCTCAGCCGACTCTGGGAGAAGGCAGAGTGCACCCCAGACTGCTCGCCAGGCCATCGTAGGGCAGAAACATGCTGACGGCTATGCAGCTCCTCCTTCCGAAAGTGAGAAACAGTGCTTTTACATGGACCTCTCACCACAGACAGTGAGAGCCATAGCCAGCCTTTGATAACCCGGCTGGTTGCACTGGGGGGACAGCAGTGACAACTCGGTCATAATAGGCTTGAACCCCCGACCTTGGTATCAGTAATCCGGTACCTGACCACAGGGCCACCGCTGCCCTGATACTTTGAATTATCGTTACTATTAATATTAATATCATATTGTTTTTGATATTAATATAAATTAAAATAACATAAATGTCACCATAAATTCTGCACAGTTGTTCTGTTAGAGAAAAAAACAGCATAGAGACATTTTTGTCTGTGTTTGGTGAAGTCTCGCCTCAGCTCAGAGAGTCGGGGGTCTTTGCAAAGCAAAAGGCTAATAAATGAAGATGGGATGTGCCTGAATTATTCACGGCCACACTACTGTTTCATTACTCTCTCTCTGATCACCACCATCTCACCTCCCACAGTGGGGATATAAATACCTGCGACAGAGAGAGAGAGAGAGAGAGAGAGGGGGGGGGGGGCACGGGCTTCAACAGCATACATCTGATAGACGTTAGATACGCGCCAATCCAAAGTGATGCATTTACACCAGATTTATACACAAAGGGTAAAAAAACTTTTGTGTATAAATGCTGTTCTCACACCAACATCATTGGCATCGGACGATCCCTTCCACGTCGTCGTCGGCCACGACGGACTGCTAAACAACAACAACAACATACACAAGGGTCCTCACAATTGCAAATTAAAGACCAACTCGGCCTTCAAGCACATTCAGTGTGAATTAAAAAATTTGAGATGTGCTGGTGCCAATTATGTGATCGATGTATTTTCATTAGCAGGCTGGTGAGACACACTGATATAGTGGTCAGCACATGCTCGCATGGGTTTCCTCAGTGTACTCCAGTTTCTTCCCACAGTCCAAAGACAGGCACTGGCTAATTTACTGGCGGTTCCAAATTACACCTGTGTGCTGCGAGTATGAGTAATTCCTTGTGTGGTTTGCAATGGATTGGTTTGTTGTTCAGGGTATACCCCACCATCGCCCAAAATTTGTTGAGATGGGCTCCAGCCTCCCCGCAATACCAGTAGGATTAAGCACTTTGGTAATTGGCATATTTAAACTGAAACAATTCTCATGATCCTGTTGATGTGAAAGTTGGAAATTCACATCCTATTTCTGTGGTAAAAAAGTATCGATTCTGGAACTGGTTGGTGTTATTGGATCACCAGTTAATTCCCTGAGATGAGATTAAAAATCTACATGTTGTTGAACAGTCACCATGATGGAACATCCCTCTGATGTGGAATTTAGAAAGAGGTATATGTTGTATGATAAACACTGACATGTATGTTTGTACCATCATTTAGCAAACTCGCAGCCAAAGGAACATCAACCTGGCCAAGTGATTAATAGCTACATCGGTGACCAGAACCATCAATGCTAAATTTGGCAAAAAATTCAGACAGCTGAATCAGCTGCTTGGAAAACATTAGCATACATATTAGCTATTTGACTATTGACTTTGTTTGGAGCTACAAAATCTTTTATTTATTTGTGTTTAAATTCCTATCAGGTTCAAAATGCAAACATGTGCCTGAAGAGAGTGGGATATGAGAGCAAAGCTGCAATATTAAAAATGTATCAGAACCTGCTCTCTTTCCCAAAACGTCCTCTTTCATTGCTCTCTGTGCAGCGGCAGATCGAGCAGGCGTTAATATTTTACATGATCCTGGAGGGGTTAAAAGGATGTATACGTAACCGAAGATGATTCTGAAGGTGTGCTTCCGTTTTGAGGTGAGATACATGAAGGACTCTGGAGATACATGATGGAGAAAATTTTTCACAAATTGTGGTTAGATTTTTTTGTGGTTTTGATTCAAAACAACTGCAGACAGTTTTATCCAGGGTGAATCTGAGGCCATTGGAACCGCAAGGCTTTTTTTGAACTAACCAATCATGTGTCAGCCCAATGAATCAGAGAACTTGCTGACCAATTCTGAGTGGGGGGTGGAGTCTTCCGAAATTAATTCAAACTTGTCTTTCCCTTTTAATATTTAAGGCTAGTTACATTAAATGGAGATTTTGTTAAATTGAGATCTTTTTGAAAACTACCGGGACTATATTTGTATCAGAGTTTTTTCTCTAAAGATCTTTCCTTTTATCGCATGTATTTTTGGTTTTAAAGCAAAGGACAAATAATGCTGGCCCTATAGCGATATTTAAGCTCAATATTATTTAATGCATGAGCAGGTGCCCACTGATACTAAATACAGGGATCCCTCACTCCCTCACTTTCAATGGTTAATGGGGACTGAGATACTCTCTTGTACAAGGCTACACACCACGATTTACATGAAGTAGAATGGACCCCCCCACCCCACTGACTGACGTATATATGTACATGTATATGTGTATACAATATCAATAAATACATATTCAATACTAGAAATGCTTACAATAACAATTAAACAAATAAAATATGTACACACACATACAGACACGCACCTCACATAAAAATGTAAGTAGTTTTGATGGGAGGTTTTGGGTTGTTTTTTGTTTTTGATTGGGTATTTTTGCATAATTGGCCTTGGTTTGTGGCATTTAACGTTTCCCATATTTTTCCTTAATTTTTAAAAAAAATTTAATTCGATGAATATTAAAAAAAACCCCGTGATGCACTGAAGCTGCATGAATTGAAGCATGAAGTAGTGAGGGATCCCTGTATCAGGGCAGAGCAAGTACCGTATGTAATAACATCCTGCACACATCGTACTCCAACTTCATCATCCGAGTCTGATAGTGTTTTTACACATGAAATTAACACAGCATCACATTTCGCAACACAATGTGGTTAATGTTGTGTTTTCGTTTTTGCTCTGCTCTCAGATCCAGGATTGATTTAGATCAGGAATCAAGATGTCAGCTCACCAACTAGCTAGCTTACTTTCATTCAGACAAGTCCTGTTAATAATGCTTCAAAGAAAATTGGTGTCCTTTCTTTTCTGTCATCTACTGATGAACTTTTGAACTTCTATTCATAAAAAAGATATTATTACAAATTGATGATTATTAACCGTAATCTATTAGATTAATCTATTATATTAATATTAACTCTAATTAATTTTATTTATTAAAAAATATTAATCTATCAGAAAGACTTTTTATACATCGACAGGAGGAGTCTCCAGTTTTAGTTTATGTATAGTGTACAATGTACCTTGGACTAGTCATTACTCTGGAGATGACATCATACTCGTACGAGCTTTGAAATAATTCTGTGTTTTGCAGCACTGCTTTTGTGTTAACAACTTCTGACTAAACAAAATCTAAAATACAAGCAGATACGGAGAAGTATAATTATTTCTGCTTGCATTAGAGCTAATTGAATGACTGTGTAAAAAAAAAACAAACAAAAAAAAAACAAACAAAACCAAATATCCCGGCTACCTAATAACCTCGGTACTAATATCACTCCTTCTCTGAGTTGGACCTAAACTTGTGAATTGATGCAAAACCTTTTCCTGACTCAGGCAGCACTGCGGCGCATCGTCCCAGGAGAAAAAGACAGAGCCCGTTAATGCCTCTTTCCTTCGCATGGCAAACAGCATCCAGATAAATAGTGCATGATTTCAGCTTTCTGCACAGCCCCGCCTCTCAGCCGTGTCCCCTCAGAGGAATCTGATGGCGGTCAGGTGTGTTCGAGAAAACAAATGAGGTGCGGAGTCCTTTTTCACGCTCTGTGTCGGATAAATTCTTTACATTGGTTGGTGGCAGCATTCCCATTTCAGACTCGAGAGAGTTCCTCATCAGAGAGTTTGGTTTTTTATGCATTCTCATGCGGAGAGATTCTGCCTGAGTCCGTTTGTTAATACGCTGGCAGAAAACAGAAAGCTTGTAGCTTGTTTATAATTCACTTGGATTCAGAAGACACAACACCAGTGCTAAATAAATGATTCTCACTCTCAAGGTCTCGCGTGGAGAGCACAGACCTCCACCGAGGATGAGCGGTAGGGTTAGGACTGTGAAATTTTTTCAAAGTTTCGACTTTCCTGATGTTGCATTTGGTGAACTTTTATTCATATATTATTATTTTTAAATTATTTTTATTGGGTAATGCAAAAACCTCCCGCACCCAACATCACCTCACTTTTAATAAGTTGAATAATAATTATTACAAGAAATAAAAAGGTGTGTCTTCAGTCGAACCCCGAGTGGGTTCATTTCGCAGTTCATTTCAAGTTCCATGAACGAGATGCAAAATCCTTGAAAGAAAAAGAAAAATTACGGCCAGAATTGTGTTCTGACCCGGATTGAAATCTTGCAGAAGGCGAAGATTTGAGTTACTCCGCCTTATGTTTTAGGTGATGTGAAAGAAAACAGTGAGTCAGAAAGATTTTAAAAAAAGCAAGGGAAGAAAGGTGCAGGATGTCTACAAACATTAATATGGAACACGGGTCCAAGGCAGTGAGGTGAAGTTATCAATTCATCAGAATATTAATGGTGAACCTGAGTCAAACCTCCAGTTTTTACTTGGGTAACAGACAACATCTCGTACATGGTGGCTGAGAGACGTGTGAAGCTGACGGAGCAGATCCACACCACCTACAAAACTGACAAATATCTGAACTGCAAATTTATCAACACTCATTCAGAAATGTGAGACTTTTGCTGCAGATCTTCAATAATAATATATTATTTGTAACTTAATGCAGCTGTGGGGGGGGGGGGGGGGGGATGTGGCAGAAGCCAGCGTTCACCCTCATGCTGGTCCCGAGCCCAGATAAATGCAGAGGGTTGCAACAGGAAGGGCTTCCGGCATAAAACTTCTGCCAAAATTCTCATGCAAATGATCAAAACGAAATTCATACTGGATTGGTCGAGGCCCGGGATCACAACGACCACCATCAGTGCTGTTAACCAACAGGGTGCTGGTGGAAATTGGACTACTGTTGGTCGAAGAAGGAGAGGTGGGAGGCGTGTCCATAGGCAGAGAGAGAGAAGAGGAAAGGCATCAGTCTAGGACTGAAAGTAGGGACTTTGAATGTTGGAACTATGAAAGAATAAGCTAGAGAGCTGGCTGACATGGTATGTCATCAGGACCAACTGCCTTTCCACTCTTCATCCTCTTCAATGCCCTCCTCACTTCACCCTTACTAATCTTTGCTACTTCCTGGTCCTCAATGCTCACCCCTTCTACTCTTTTTTTCTCTCTCATTTTCCTCATTCATCAGCTCTTCAAAGTACTCTTTCCATCTTCCCAGCACACTTCTGTCATCAGTCAATACATTTCCCTCTCTGTCCTTTATCACTCTAACTTGCTGCACGTCTTTCCCATCTCTATTTCTCTGCTGTGCCAACCTGTATAAATCATTTTCTCCCTCCTTACTGTCCACCCTATCATACAAGTCATCATATGCCCTCTGTTTGGTCTTTGACACCGCTACCTTCGCCTTACGCTGTGTCTCCCTGTACTCCTGTTTACTCTCTTCGGTCCTCTCTGTGTCCCACTTCTTCTTAGCTAACCTCTTCTTTTGTACACACTCCTGCACTTCCTCATTCCACCACCAAGTTTCCTTATCTACTTTCCTTCCAGAGGACACACAAAGTACTCTCCTACCGGTCTCCCTGATCACATTGGCTGTGGTTGTCCAGTCATCTGGAAGCACTTCTTGACTACCCAAAGCCTGTTTCAACTCCTCCTTGAAGACAACACGACACTCTTCCTTTTTCAGCTTCCACCACTTTGTCTTCTGCTCTGCCTTTGCCTTTTTCACCTTCCTCACCATCAGCGTCATCCTGCACACCACCATCCTATGCTGTTTGGCAACACTCTCAACCACTACTACTTTGCAGTCAATGACTTCCTTCAAATTACATCGCCTACACAAGATGTAGTCTACCTGTGTGCTCTTACCTCCGCTTTCATAAGTCACCCTATGCTCCTGTTTCTTCTTGAAGAAAGTATTCACCACAGCCATTTCCATCATTTTTGCAAAATCGATCAACATCTGTACTTCTGTGTTCCTGTCCTGGATACCAAACCTGCCCATCACTTCCTCGTCCCCTCTGTTGCCTGCACCAACATGTCCATTAAAGTTTGTCCCAATGACCACTCTTTCACCTCTGGGGGTATTCCTCATCACTTCATCTAAGTCACTCCAGAATCTCTCCTTCTCTTCTCGCTCACATCCTGCCTGTGGGGCATAAGCACTAACAACATTGACCATCACGCCTTCAATTTCTAACCTGAGACTCATCACTCTGTCTGACACTCTTTTCACTTCTAGAACATTCCCGACCAACCCCTCCTTCAAGATGACTCCTACTCCATTTCTCTTCCCATCCACACCATTATAAAACAGTTTAAACCCTGCTCCTAAGCTTTTAGCTTTGTTTGCTACCTTTCCACCTGGTCTCCTGAACACACAGTTTGTCCACCTTCCTCCTCTGCATCATGTCAGCCAGCTCTCTATCTTTTCCTTGCATAGTTCCAACGTTCAAAGTCCCTACTTTCAGTCCTAGGCTCATGCATTTCCTCTTCTCTCTCTGCCTACGGACACACCGGACGTCTTCGACCAACAGTAGTCCAATTTCCATCAGCACCCTGTTGGTTGACAGCACTGATGGCGGTTGTTGTTAACCCGGGCCTCGACTGATCCGGTATGAATTTTTTTTGATCATTTGCATGAGAAATGTGGCAGAAGTTTTACGCTGGATGCCCTTCCTGTCGCAACCCTCTGCATTTATCCGGGCTTGGGACCGGCATGAGGGGGAGAGACACTGGTTAGTGCCCCCCCACCTCATGGCTGCATTAAGTTTTGACCATGTTGTGGAGTGAAATTAAATTAAATAAAAAAAATTAAAGAATGAATATGAAAAGAACAGCCTTAAGTCAACCGAGAGTAAGTGAGGGGGGATTAGTCTGAAAAGCAGGCCATGAGACTGAGGGAGCTTCGAAGCAGCTGAAGTAAAACTGTTTTGAAAAAAGTAAGCTTGAATTTGAGTTGTTTTTTGTTGTTTCCGTGTCTGCTGCACTAGTACACACAGCCCTTCTGGTTCTACTCGTTAAATCAGCTGTCAAAATGTTCTCCATGCTTGATCAGTTTTTATGTGTTGGTACAATTCTACACTTATTGAAGCCTTCAGGTTATATGGGACATTTTTAAATGATGCATGTTGAGTTGAAAGCCGTGTGAAGTATTGTTCGAGTGGTGTGGAGTCAGAACTGCTGGAAACATCACCACCTGTGGAAAAGCTTCAGGTCTGAACAACAGCAGCAGTGACTCATGTTTTTTTTAAGCATGCCGAGCAACACATCGGAGGTGAGAGGCTTTGAAAAACCTTCTCTAATTCTTCCTGGATGTTTTTCGCCGTGTGCTTAAAATAATACTCGGAATATTAAGGTTGCCCAGGCGACAATGTTCGCGAGAGACAAAAATTTCAATGGCTGATTTTTCTATTCCTGCATGAAAAGAAATGGCTGGGGTTGGGAGCAAGAGAGATTTAGTGAGAGGAGAGGAAACCAAGGAGGCATTTGATCCATTTTACTCCTGAATGCTCCAAATCCAGTTTTGTCTGTGTGATGATTTGGGGATGAGAAATTAGCGATAATTATCTCTACCTTATTTAAACTTGTTGGAGAAAATTGTCATCTCATTAAATTAAAGCTAATCAGGTTTTTGAACTGTTGTTTAATGAAGCTAAAATCAAAAGCACTTTGAGTGTAAACCTCTGCCAAGCTCAGCAATCTCCATACAATCAATTCAAATTCCTAGTCCATGGTGATAAAGAATCCTTTAAAAAAATTCCTGGATCCATAATTTCATCCGCAACATCTCCACAATCTAATAAAGTCTTTTTTGCCCGAAGCCTTGCCTCTGAGAGAAAGTTCATGATTATCCATACATGACTTTTTACATAATTAACAATTATTCAGTTAACAAACATTCAACAAAACAGAACCTTCTTGATGAAAATAAAAATTCTTGGAGAAGCTCATCACTGTCGTTAACACTGGGGAGTGACAGATCAGAGCTCCGTTCATGTTCCACATACAAGTGCAACACCAAGTCGAGTCATCTGAGTAAAGATTTTAGTAAAATTATATATGCATTTGGATATAAATGTTTTATAGAATATAGATGTTTTTTGTTCTCTTCTTTTTTTTAGTTCATTTCTCATGCGTCATGACTTCAGTTCCCATTTTCCTGCTTTTGGGCCAAAAAATAGAAAATAAACTTGTACCCATTGTTTCATCTAACCCTGTTGGATAAATGTCTATACAGGGATCCCTCACTTTCCGCGGTTAATTGGGACCGAGATCCCCACGCGACCATCGAAATCTGCGAAGAAGGATCACCCCCCCAACCCACCTCCCACCTCCGACATATATGTACATGTATATGTGTATATAATATCAATAAATACATATTCAATGCTATAAATGCTTATAATAACAATTAAACATTAAAAAAATAACATAACATGTAAATAAAATATAAATGCACACACATACAGATGGAACTGTATGAGAAGAAGAGGACACACATACATGCACGCGCATGCATGTGCGCAGATGTGCATGCACACACAGATGCAACAATATAAGTACAGACGCTCCCCAGCTTCCAAACGAGTTAGGTTCCCGACGGCGGTTTGATGAATTTGTTTGTAAGTCGTTACAGGGCATTCTTTAGAGGGGAACGTATGTCTAAACCTTGTATAAGTAACCTATACGAGTTTGTACTGTATACAATCTCTCTCTCTCTCTCTCTCTCTCTCTCTCTCTCTCTCTCCATAATCATCTGTACAATATCATTATGTCCCGTGTTTAAACTCCTGGTTCCTCTCAAGCACAGCACAGCGGATCTGATCAGATTTACAGAGAGTTTCACTCTGATCCAGTTCATTGTAATACTGGAGTCAATTTGTTTCTTCTTTGAAACGTTTGGCAGGAGTTCAGAAATGTATCGTTCTGCTTCTCTTCTCGGACAGTGTCAGCCACGCCCTTCTGCCGGAGCCTGGTATTAAGTGTACCTCAGGAAAATGTTTAATCATATTTAAAATATATCTGTTTAAAATATATCTTTCTATAGCTTTTATTCCATTTCTGGTTCTATTTGTTCTTCAATTTTTTTATTTCACTTTCACTTTCGTATCTCAGGTTGGTTTTGATGGGAGGTTTTGGGTTGTTTTTTGTTTTGTATTTGTTTAGGTTTTGGTTTTTTGGTTTTTTTTGCATAATTGGCCTTGTTTGTGTGACATTTTACTTAACATTTCCACCTACTCTTCCTGAATTTCCTTATCTTTTAATTTGACGAATATTTATTTATTTATTTTTTTAAAAACTGCGATGCACTGAAGCTGCTTTAATTGAAGCGTGAAGTAGCGAGGGATCCCTGTATAATGTACTGCCAGTATATTGCATTGTAATTATACGTCTATAACGGTGGCATAAACATGTGAAAACACAGGCACGTTTTTGTATCGAAAACCAGAATCTGTTCCCGTCATTCAGCTCTCATATAACTTATAAGCACCAAACCACCGTGAAACTTGGAGAGTTCTACAGGAATCCATACAGGTACTACTGTCTGCTGAGAATTCCATCTAGATTATAGTAGAAACATATTTATGAGATGACGGCCATCTTACCTCCAGCCTTCTTCTTTCTTCGAAAGCTCCATCGCTGCAATGTTTTTACAGATTCTGTTTGAACACTTTCCTCACTCTGTTGTGCCCAAAAATTCATCTTCAAGCTTTTCACAATGCTGATCTTATGAACAAAGGATTCCTCTTTGAAATGACTGGAACAAACGTACACATATTTTCCAAGCTTCCTGTCTTTATCTCCTACAGCTCAGTTTACGCGAACCACCCTTTGTTTTCTTCTCTTGTCTTCACGTAGAAACAGATAAAAATTTTGATCAGTTCCAGTCCCGTTATTGCAGTCCATTGCATGACAATAAGACATTGTTATAAGAATGATCAAGCAAGAACGAAGCTGCTCAAGCAAGTCCACAAAGATAACCAGAAATGGTCCACTGTACAGATAATTGAACAAAATGACCTCATTGTGAGAAATCGTCAATGCGGAATTCTGATTCTGCATCAGTCTGTACCAGAACACACGGTCCATCAAATGGTTATCAATTAATTTTGATCATGAAATTTCTTCTTTTCAAATTATTTTTTCATTCATTCATTCTCTGAAGTGCCTAATCCTAATTAGGGTCTCGGAGAGGCTGACGTCCATCTCAACTGACTCTGGGCGAGGGCACAGTACACCCCAGACAACACAGGTCATCACAGGACAGAGACACGCTGACGGCCGTGCAGCTCCTCCTATCGAAAGTCCACAATAATTCTTTTACATGAACCTCTCACCACAGACAATGAGAGACTCAGCCGGCCTTTGATAACCCAGATAGCTGCACTGGGGGGATGATGACAACCCAATGACAGTGGGGTTTGAACCATCGGCCTTAGGATCAGTGATCCAGCACCTTTCCACCAGGCCTCCACTGCCCTGACTTACAAATTATTGTGGAAAATTTATATTTATCAGAGACCTTTCAGAA
>CM045736.1:2745890-2828390 GCA_024760905.1 Plotosus lineatus | reverse complement strand
AAAAAGAGACAAGGTGGTGGTGGTGAGGGGTTTGGCAGGAGCAAGAGAAAGACGGACAGAAAGAAACAGATGGAAAACAGCAAGGAAGAGAGCCGTAGGGGACAGACGTCCAAACTTAAATAAGGATGGAGAGAGGCAAACAGAAACCGTGGGGGGTGATAAAGAAACAGAGAGCGATGGAGAGAGACAGGGAGTAACACGGGAGAAACCGTGGTGGTGGTGGTGGTGGTGGTGGTGGTGGTGGTGGTGGGGGGGTTTGTTCTGGTTTGGTGGTTTTGCGGCCGCTTGTTTGTCCGTCTGGAGTCCTTCAGGAAGAGATAATTACAGCCATCATCCCTCCATCATCCTGGAAAAAATAACACTTGTGTAAGAGCAGTTTTGCCGCAGTGCCTCAGCGAGAGATGCATTACACAGTCAGGAACAGCGAGGAGGTCGGGCTTTATCGGCGCGAGAGGCCGAGGGAGCAAACTCCACAAGCACACTTTGAAAGATAAAAGAAAGACCTTGGAGAAAATCTTGACCTTTTCCGAATGACTATTCTAAGACATACTGAAGATTATTTCCTGACTTAAAACATCTCCTATCGGCTAATAAGATAAGATAAGATACAGCTCTATTAATCTCACAATGGAGAAATTCACTGTTACAGGCTCTTGAGGTATCATCAGTAGGGGGTGCAAAAATAGATACAAGTACAAACATACACACATACATATATATTATATAAGTAAATAAATAAATAGATACATAAATAGTATAAATTAATAAACAATAAAAGAAAAGAATGGAGCAACTTTATAGACTGGCCTATATTCAAGTGTAATGTATCTGAGTGCAGAGTAGATGGGTTGATATGGTTCACAGTGGGGTAGATGTGGTTGATTAAAGTGGGCGGGGTTTTTATTGCACATAACCGGTATTTTCACAGACAGTTACAAAGTGGCGTTGTACAGTCTGACAGCGGTGGGAATGAACGACCTGCGGTAGCGCTCCTTCCTGCACTGAGGATGTCTCAGTCGTCCACTGAAGGAGCTGCTCGGCTTCTCTACAGTCTGGTGCAGTGGGTGAGAGCTGTTGACCAGGATGGATGTGAGCTTTGCTACCATCCTCCTCTCACTCACCTCCTCCACAGAGTCCAGTGGGCAGCCGAGGACAGAGCTGGCCCTCCTGACCAGCTTGTTCAGTCTCTTTCTGTCCCGCTCTGTGCTGCCCGGGGCCCAGCAGATGGCAGCGTAGAGGATTGCAGAGGCTACCACAGAGTCATAAAAAGTCCTGAGCAGAGGTCTGCATATGCCGAAGGACCTGAGTCTCCTCAGAAGGTGGCGGCGACTCTGGCCCTTCTTGTACAGGGCGTTGGTGTTGTGGGACCAGTCCAGTTTATTGTTAAGGTGAACACCCAGGTATTTGAAACTGTTCACTATCTCAATGTTCTGTCCCTGGACGTTCACTAGTGAGTGTGTGTGTGTGTGTGTGTGTGTGTGTGTGTGTGTGTGTGTGTGTGTGTGCGCGCACGTGCGTGTACGTGGAAGTACTGATGGCTCACAGTCTTCGATTTCTAAATCCAGCACCAGGAAAGTGAGAGCAAGACCTGAGAATATAAATCTGTTGCATGAAAACATGTGAACACACAATGTGTACATCGTGGGAGTGAAACAAATAGGTGTAAACACGCCCACTCGGTCATTAGCGTGACGTGTGAAGTGTGAAGTTATAGTAAACCAGGCAGCAAAACATGAGCTGCGGAAGGAGAGGGCTCGGGTTAATCAGCACTTTTTAGTCGCCTATGAATCTCTCCGTTCGAAGCATGGAGATTTTTTGCGTTGTTAGGACAGCAGCCCACAAATTGGAATTTGGAGAGGATATTTTCTGAAGCCCTGCTCTGGCTCCACCCCTGACCACTCCCTGTTATTATTGTAACCATCGCCATTGTTTCCAGTCTCACTGTTGGTGTTCTGCACTGCAACACATCAAGGTCCAGTCTCCCAGTGTACTGGTCTCCCAGTCGACACTTTTTATGTTTTACATGAAATATTTTTGTTTGAGGTCTTTAACTCACAGCGGGGCCGGCGGTGTAGTGGTTTGGGTGCTGTGCTCATGATCGGGAGGTTGTGAGTTCAAATCCCAGTTAGACCCCCACTGTGTGAAGAGCCCTGGGCAAGGTCTTAACCACAAGTGTGCCTCTGTTCACCCAGCAGTATAAATGGTTACCAGTAAAAATATACTGGGAAGGGAACCTGCAATGGACCAGCGTCCCATCCAGGAGGAGTTGAACTCCTGGTTGCCTCACGCTACAGGAACCAGGGATTAGCAGCGGCCTGATGAGCCACTGGGCTCGGGTGTAAAAAGCCCAACAGACTTTACCTTACCTTTCACTCACACCAACTACAAGTCACCCAGACCTCCTGTCTCCGATCATCCCAGTTTTGCTTGTCATCTTTTATTACTTTCATGTCTCCAGGTCTTAGAGTCTCCAGTTTCTTAGTTTCAATTCACCCAGTAGTACAGTCTACACGTCTCCCCGTCTCTCCATTTCCAGTGTTCATCGTCATCTCCATATCGCTCTTCCTATAAATCTTCTTTTCCAGCTTGCAAGTCTTTCAAGTTCATACCTCAGTGTCCTCTCAGCCTCAGTCAAGTCTCTCAGTCTCATGTTCTCCAAATCCCCAGTCACTTGGTAGTTGATTCTTGTGACAGATTTCGAATAAATTTAGAATACATTCTTACCTGAGTGACACGCCCACAGGATGAAAAAATTCTTGTGAGACAGAGACTTAATAAGGACTGTAGGAAAAGGACTGTTTTCTTCTTCTTCTTCTTCTGATGATGATGATGATGTCGGATCACTGTGTGTGGGAGGTGATGTTAGCCGAAGGCACGTATTCTTATCATGTTAATTAGCTTCCTTCAGAAACCGGATTCGAGTCACACAGCGCGTGGTGTGTACAGAACTAAGCGCTGTTCTCCTCTAGTGTGCTTTCCATCCTCCTGTTTGTATGCAAATGCATTTAAAAAAATGTGAACGTTGCACATAAGCACAGAGCTGCTCAAGTTGCCATATGGATCAAAAGAAAGCATGATAGGGAGATAGAACCGGTTCTGGAATGTAAAACATGGTTCAGCAGGTGGTGTTTTCATGTTTTTTATTTGGACAAGCTTTCAGAAATTTGTTTAGAATTTACAAAATAAAAAAAAAAAAAACTTGTCCCAATTGTGTGAAACAAATAATTTCCAAAAGGTGTGGATGGAAATGTCCTTCAGTATAAATAAAGACAGATGAAACACCGAGATAAGAGAAGTAACAGGAACAAGATCATCCCAGTTCTAAGCCGAACTCCACCCACTCTATCATTTTGAAACAGTGGATTGAGAGGGGTGTGTGGAGGGGCTGAGGATGGGGTGGGATGATGGGATGGGATTGGAGTTGCTCATGGAATCTTGATTTCCCAATACAGGGATCCCTCACTTTCCGCGGTTAATTGGGACCGAGATCTCCACGTGACCATCGAAATCCACGAAGTAGGATCACCCCCCCCACACCCCCGACTGACGTATACGTACATGTATACTGTATGTGTATATAATATCAATAAATACATATCCAATGCTATAAATGCTTATAATAACTATTAAACATTGAAAAAAATAACATAAGGTGTAAATAAAATATAAATACAGACGCTCTCCAACTTACCAACATTTATTTTGCAAACATCTGGAGATCCCAACAAAGCTGTCCAAGGTCGAGAGTGAAAGTGAAAGTGAAATGAAATTGAAGAACAAGTAGAAATAGAAATGGAATAAAATCTACAGAAAGATAGATCATAAATATAAGTATGAATTATGATTAAACATCATCCTGAGGTACACTTAGTACAGTCGGCCCTCTATTTACAAAAACCTCTGAATATGAAAAATCCAGGTTACGAAAAACATTTTCCTAAATTTTCATCCTTTGTATACGAAACAACTTCTTCTTATGAAAAGCGCCAAACGCGCCATTCAAAAATTCAAATGCGCCATTCAAACATTCAAACAATGCGTGAGTTGCTCTCTCATTGGCTGTCTCCCAACATCCCACCCCGCTGGCCTCCCATTAGCCTCCCATCGGCCAGTAAGGAGCTGAATCTCCATAGTACTGCCCCCATAAAGCTTGTTTGTCACACATGTAAAGGAGAACTGTACTGTTGGTTCGTAAGTTTCGAGAGTGCTCATTGCAGCTTATTTTTCATTTTTTAAGTCGTTTAATTCAGTAAATGTTTAATAAATGTAGCGCGTTCCGCCAAATGTGGGCAAAACGCGGCTCATCCGGACCTCCGATCCCTCAAGCAAACAGGTGAATGTTGAGTACTAAACAAGTGTTCAAAGCGCACTTACCTGCATGACAGATCGGAAGTCCGGACAAGCCGCGTTCTGCCCCAAAAGCTCCGGTGTCGGCCGCGACGCCTCCTGCACTTGGCGGAGCGCATCACAAATGTTTAATAATGTTTAATATTGTTTGGTTTGGTTAATAAAAAATAGTTTCATAAAAAATGTTTAATGTTTAATATTGTTTGGTTAATAAAAAAATTGGTTCATAAAAATGTTCTGAATCTCCATAATAGTGCACCCATGTGTGTGTGTGTGTGTGTGTGTGTGTGTGTGTGTGCGTGTGTCCGTTAATAAAAATGTTTAATAATGGTTTAATTAATAAATAAAAACTTGGCAGAGCACATCACAAATGTTTAATAATGTTTAATATTGTTTGGTTAATAAAAAAATTGGTAAATAAAAAATGTTTAATAATAGTTTAATTAATAAATATGTTAATAAAATGGTTTAATATGTTCATAAAATGTTGAAATGGTTTAATAAATAATTTTATTTTACTTTTAACACATATTTCGTACAAAATTGGTGTCCTTTTATCATTTTTAAAGAGTTTATGTTTATGTTTATTTTTTTAGTCCTCGGAGTTTTGGAAGGACTCGTACGTTTTACATGTAAAATGCGCCTCGACTTACAAAACCTCCAGGCTACGAAAAAGGCTCTGGAACGGATTAATTTCGTAAGTAGAGGGCCGACTGCACTAGGCTCAGGCAGAGGTGGGCGTGGCTGCGCAGACATACATATGCAACAATGTATCCAGTTTTGATGGGAGGTTTTGGGTTGTTTGACTCCTTTAGAGTCAGATTTACAATTATAAATGAACTCAAAAGAGTATTTTATTTGTCATTTGATTGACAGCAAACATCAAATCATTCCCAAAGAGAGAAGCAATAACACAACATTGATTATATTTTATGATGAACGTTTTTCTATTTCACAATGGCGGGGGAAGCTCTGCCTCACCTGCTTCCCCTTAATGCACGCAGAATGTCTTTGCTGGAGGGTGATAATTTCCTTTCACTGGAACCAAGAGGCTTCAGCCCCCACCCCGCGCACATACTGAGCTCCATGAAGACATGCCTTGGAGTGTTCGAATGTGAATCTTTAGCCCAGACCACTGACCTCAACACCACCGAACACATTTGAAGTTAACTAGGATGCCAACTGGCCCAGGTGTCCCTGCCTGACGTCAGGGCTTGACCTTAATAATGCGCTTGTGGATGAATGATCACAAATGTCCACAGCTCACACTACAAACTCCAGTGGATAGCCTTTACAGAAGAGACAAAATTATTATAACATCAAAAAAAGGAATGCGACAGATTATCGTTATGTTTATTATTGTGAAAGCTTCTCTTTGTTTAAATGTTCGGTTGATAGAAAGCGCAGACACTAGAGACTCCTTCCATAAAATGCTTCAGAAATAAATCCTTCCAGAAAATTACAGATTCATTTTTATTCTTAAATAATTTCACAGATATGAGATATGAGCTTCAGACCCGAACCAGCATCTCTGCCATTCTCCATAATTCTATTTTATGATATACATTTCCATATCAATAATTCAGTACAGGAGAAAGAAGGTTGTTTCTGATTGCACAAATCATTTGATCTGAGATCTTTTGCACCATCAGAATGAAGAATTGACACTTTATACATAACACTAATGACAGCTCTGTTAGCTTTGCTACTTGTTGCCATGGCAGCAGTGAAGTAAAGACAGGAAAAAACTCATCTTCTGTGCTGATACATTTTTTGAACCCTATGGAGCAAATGTCTATCATTTTAAAATCTGTGAGTTTCACCACCTGTCGCTTGATTTGTTCTGTTTCCCGGCCTGTTAAACATCCTGGAAGAGTCTCCCATTGTTTTTCCCTTTCTCTGTGTGTGTGTGTGTGTGTGTGTGTGTGTGTGTGAGAGAGAGAGAGAGAGAGAGAGAGAGAGAGAGAGAGAGAGATAAAGAAAGAGAGAGAGAGAGAGAGTCTGAAGTCTTTCCTTCAGCAAAATGGACTAGTCATATAAAAGCTTTCTCTGTGAAGATCGAATCGTGGCATCGTGAATAAGGTGTGTTTAAGATGCCTGGGTTTTGGGAACTCTGGAGGGAGGAGTTCATGGGAACTAATTGGCCAAGCTTTCACTGGGGGAAGGATTGGATAGGCTCACACCCCTGCCACTCACAGCGATAGCCAGTCAATCATGAGCGTCTGTGGTCTCATTTGTATGAGGGGGTGTATATCGCTTTTCCTCCGAGTGTGTTAGACTGTCCCCAAATACACATGTGCAGCAGTTCGAAAAGAGGTGGATGGTAAGCGTTTAGTGAAACACAGGGGGCGGGTGCATGCTTTTGCTCTTCCCTGATTCATGGTGGTCATGTGATAGGAAAGGCCAAAACGTGATGGGTGGGAATTGGATTGGACTAAATTAAGAAGAAAAATGTGGAAAAATCCAAGAATAAGAGCGTGTCAGAATTGGACTGCTGGGGTAAAAATAAGCTTTTTACAATTTTACAAGTTTGCATTTTTCATGTGGTGGTACTGTTAACATCTCAGACTTGATGAGTCTCCTCTCATGGCATCTGCTGAAGTCGTTTATATTTTTATACCACAGCAGTTTGCCAACAATTGCAGTTATGCATTTATTGAAGAATGTTACATCATGCTTTATATGTGCATGTTTCGGTTCATTCACTGACATCATTGTCGCTTTCGCCAGCCTCCCGTTATAGTTAATAAAATCGCGACTTGTCATATTTGTGAGTGTCAAAAAGTTATGGGTTTGTGTCTGGTACAGTATTTACAAATTTTTTACACTGTAGACGACTTCTGTAAATGTTCAATAAATATGTACTTTCACAACATCTCATCATTTCCATGGTTACTCTGAATGAGCTGTTGCTATAAAAATGCTGGCATCTGTCAGACCCAGTGCATTTATGTCAACATGGGATTTACAGTTGTATTGTTACGTCCAGGAAAAGTTTTAGAAAATCACCTGTAGAATGGTCGAATAAAATAGAACTCGAAGTGTAAAGGAGCTCTGACCTCAGCATGGATAATGCACTAAATACTCTACATAGGTACTTTTAAAATTTTTGACCAACACATTTGAGCTGAACATTAATGCAGCCGTGAGGAGGGCAAAAACAAGGCCCGCCTTCACGCCGGTCCCAAGCCCAGATAAATGCAGAGGGTTGAAACAGGAAGGGCATCCGGCATAAAACTTTGGCCAGAATACAAAATGCAAACCGTAAAGACAAATATCATACCGGATCGGTCGAGGCCCGGGTTAACAACGACCGCCATCAGTGCTGTTAATCAACAAGGTGCTGGTGGAAATTGGACTACTGTTGGTCCAAGAAGGAGAGGCAGGAAGCGTGTCCATAGGCAGAGAGAGAAGAGGAAAGGCATGAGTTTAGGACTGAGAATTGGGACTTTGAATATTGCAACGATGATAGGAAAAACTAGGGAGCTGGCTGACATGATGCAGAGGAGGAAGGTGGACATACTGTGTGTTCAGGAGACCAGGTGGAAAGGTAGCAAGGCTAGAAGCTTAGGAGCAGGGTTTAAGCTGTTTTTTCATGCTGTGGATGAGAAGAGAAATGGAGTAGGAGTCATCTTGAAGGAGGGGTTTGTCAGGAATGTTCTAGAAGTGAAAAGAGTGAGGAGTGTCAAGTGAGAAATTGAAGGTGTGATGCTCAATGTTGTTAGTGCTTATGCCCCTCAGGCAGGATGTGAGCGAGAAGAGAAGGAGAGATTGTGGAGCGAGTTAGATGAAGTGATGCAGAGTACCCCCAGAGGTGAAAGAGTGGTCATTGGTGCAGACTTCAATGGACATGTTGGTGCAGGCAACAGATGGGACGAGGAAGTGATGGGCAGGTTTGGTATCCAGGACAGGAACACAGATGGATAGATGTTGATAGATTTTTCAAAAAGGAAGGAAATAGCTGTGGTAAATACTTTCTTCCAAAAGAGAGAGGAGCTTAGGGTGACTTATAAAAGTGGAGGTAGGAGCACACAGGTAGACTACATCTTGTGTAGGCGATGTAATTTGAAGGAAGTCAGTGACTGCAAAGTAGTAGTGGGTGAGAGTGTTGCTAAACAGCATAGGATGGTGGTGTGCCGGATGATGCTGATGGTAAGAAAGGTGAAAAAGGCTAAGGCAGAGCAGAAGACAAAGTGGTGGAAGCTGAAAAAGGAAGAGTGTCGTGTTGTCTTCAAGGAGGAGTTGAAACAGGTTTTGGGTGGTCATGAAGTGCTTCCAGATGACTGGACAACTACAGCTAATGTGATCAGGGAGACGGGTAGGAGAGTACTTGGCGGGTCCTCTGGAAGGAAAGTAGATTTGGTGGTGGAATGAGGAAGTGCAGAAGTGTGTACAAAAGAAGAGGTTACCTAAGAAGAAGTGGGACAGGTTGGCACAGCAGAGAAATAGAGATGGGAAGGACGTGCAGCAAGTTAGAGTGATTAAGGACTGGATGGGAAATGTATTGACTGATGACAAAAGTATGTTGGGAAGATGGAAAGAGTACTTTGAAGAGCTGATGAATGAGGAAAATGAGAGAGAAAAAAGATAAGATAAGATAAGATAAGATACAGCTTTATTAATCTCACAATGGAGAAATTCACTGTTACAGGCTCTTGAGGTACTATCAGTAGGGGGTGCAAAAATAGATACAAGTACAAACATACACACATACATATATTATATAAGTAAATAAATAAATAGATACATAAATAGTATAAATTACTAAACAATAAAAAAAAAAGAATGGAGCAACTTTATAGACTGGCCTATATTAAAGTGTAATGTATCTGAGTGCAGAGTAGATGGGTTGATATGGTTGATATGGTTCACAGTCAGTGGGGTAGATGTGGCTGATTAAAGTGCACGGGGGTTTTTATTGCACATAACCGGTATTTTCACAGACAGTTACAAAGTGGCGTTGTACAGTCTGATAGCGGTGGGAATGAACGACCTGCGGTAGCGCTCCTTCCTGCACTGAGGATGCCTCAGTCATCCACTGAAGGAGCTGCTTAGCTCCTCTACAGTCTGGTGCAGTGGGTGAGAGCTGTTGAACAGGATGGATGTGAGCTTTGCTACCATCCTCCTCTCACTCACCTCCTCCACAGAGTCCAGTGGGCAGCCGAGGACAGCGCTGGCCCTCCTGACCAGCTTGTTCAGTCTCTTTCTGTCCCGCTCTGTGCTGCCCGGGGCCCAGCAGATGGCAGCGTAGAGGATTGCAGAGGCTACCACAGAGTCATAAAATGTCCTGAGCAGAGGTCTGCATATGCCGAAGGACCTGAGTCTCCTCAGAAGGTGGAGTCGACTCTGGCCCTTCTTGTACAGGGCGTTGGTGTTGTGGGACCAGTCCAGTTTATTGTTAAGGTGAACACCCAGGTACTTGAAACTGTCCACTGTCTCAATGTCCTGTCCCTGGATGTTCACTAGTAAGTGTGTGTGTGTGTGTGTGTTTGAGTGCTTCTCCTGAAGTCGACCACCATCTCCTTCGTCTTCCTAGTGTTCAAGCACAGGTGGTTGCGCTCACACCAGTCCACGAAGTCGACGATGACCGACCGGTACTCCAGCTCGTTCCCCTCTGACACACGACCCATGATGGCGGAGTCGTCCGAGAACTTCTGGAGGTGGCAGCTGTTTGTGTTATATATGAAGTCCGAGGTATAGATGTTAAAAAGGAAAGGTGAGAGGACGGTGCCCTGCGGTGCCCCCGTGCTACAGACTACCACCTTTGACTTACAGCCGCGCAGCCGCACGTACTGTGGACGGTTAGTAAGGTAGTCAATAATCCAGGCAGCAAGATGCCCGTCCACTCCCACGTCCTCCAGCTTCCCCCGCAGGCGCGCTGGCCTGATGGTGTTGAAGGCGCTGGAGAAGTCAAAGAGCATGACCCTCACAGCGCTGCCGGCGATCTCCAGGTGGGTGAGTGCCCGCTGCAGAAGGTAGATGACGGCGTCTTCTACTCCGATGTTGGGCCTGTAGGCAAACTGCAGCGGGTCTAGGGTGGGGCTCACCATAGAGCGGAGGTGTTCAAGGAGGAGCCTTTCCATGGTCTTAATGAGGTGGGAGGTCAGGGCGACAGGTCTGTAGTGGGCTGGTTCCTTCGCTTGTGCTGTTTTGGGAACCGGAACCACACAGGAGGTCTTCCAGAGGACTGGAACCTTCTCCAGGCTGAGGCTCAGGTTGTACAGGTAGCATAGTACCACACAAAGCTGGTCTGCGCAGGTCCTCAGCAGCCTGGGACTGATGCCATCAGGTCCTTCAGATTTCCTCTGATTTAGTCGCCTCAGCTGTCTCCTCACCTGGTCTGATGTGAGGGAGAGGGGGCTGGGGGCTGCAGAGGGAGGGGATGTGTCTGTCGGGCTGTAGCAGTCAAGTGAAGTTGGCCTGGGGAGGGGAGGTGTCAGCTGGTCTGGAGGCGTGTGAAGAGGGGAGGGAACGGGAGGGGTGCAGAGGGGAGGGGAGAATCAAACCTGTTGAAGTAGCAGTTTAGTTCATCCGCCCAGCGCTGGTCACCATCAGCTGTCCCTCTGACACTCTGCCCAAATCCAGACATGGTCTTTAGTCCTCTCCAGACGTCCCGCATGTTGTTCTGAGCCAGCTTCTCCTCCATCTTCTTCCCATAGTCTTTCTTTGCCCGCCTGATCCTCCACTGGAGCTCACGCTGGACCTTCTTCTGCTCCTCTCTGTCCCCCGAGATGAAAGCCCTCTTTTTCTGGTTCAGGAGGACTTTGAGCTCAGGGGTGACCCATGGGTGGTTGTTGGAGAAGCACCGTACTCTCCGTGTTGGCACGGTGCTGTCCACGCAGAAGTTCATGTAGTCGGTGATACAGTGTGTGAGGCCGTCGATGTCATCACCAAAGGAGTTACAGAGCATGCTCCAGTCTGTGGTCTGGAAACAGTCCCTAAGCCTCTCGTTGGTCTCCTCGGTCCACACTTTCACAGACCTCTTCTGTGCAGGTTCCTTTCGCACCCTGGGTGTGTATTGGGAGCAGGTAGACCAGGTTGTGGTCTGATCGTCCCAGTGGGGGAGGGGAGGAGCTGTAAGCGTCCTTCACATTTGCATACAGTAAGTCCAGTGTTTTATTGTCTCTTGTGGCGCACTTCACGTGTGCGTGAGCGTCGGAAGAGAGGCGGAGAGAGGGGCGTGGTTAAAGTCCCCGCTGATCAGAATCATGGCACGGGGTGACGAGTCTGTGTCTGATTAACGGCGCTGTGTAGACGCTCACGCGGCCGCCGCATCAGCCGAGGCGGAATGTACACGCATAAAACACAATCACGTGTGAAAACTCCCTCGGTAGATAATATGGCGCGCGCTTACCGCGAGCAGCTCTAGGTCCCGCGTGCACAGCTGCTCCTTCACGTGCCACGTTTGCCGGGTGGCACCATCGTTCATTCACATAGACCGCCACGCCCCTCCTTTCTTCTTACCGCTCTCCGTTACACTCCGATCTGCACGCGAGTGTAAATCCGTTAAGAGAAACCACAGAGTCCGGTGTGAGTTCATTCAGCCAGGTCTCCGAGAAACACATGAGGCTGCAGTCGGTACTGCCTCTGCTGCCGGGTCAGCGCCGCCAGCTCCTCCGTCTTGTTGGCGATCGCGCGGACATTTCCCATGATGACAGAGGGAACACATGTCCTCCGCGTCTTTCGTCCCCCTCTGCAGCCTCTCCTTTTCCTCCGTATTTCCAAAGGAACAACGGGCTTTTCCGCGTGAAGCAGGGCGGGCGCGCAGGCCGAGGAGGGTCTCACGTGTGTAAGACCTGCGTTGCTCAGAGCCGTCGGTGAATGAGTTTCCTGACGCTGATCCAAAAAGTGAAAATAAAAGTGCACAGAAGAACAAAAGCATCATGAAAGTATGTTTTCCAGATGCAGGATTGAAGAAAGAAAAAGAAAATTTGAAAAAAGATAAAGAAACACGCCTATATACAATAGAAAAGAGAAAAAAAAGAAAAATAAACTGAAGAGCTCCTGTAACTGGCTGTAGGTCACCCGGCGCCATCTTGAAAAATCAAGAAGTAAAAAAGAGTAGAAGAGGTGACTGTTGAGGACCTGGAAGTAGCAAAGATTAGTAAGGGTGAAGTGAGGAGGGCATTGAAGAGGATGAAGAGTGGAAAGGCAGTTGGTCCTGATGACATACCAGTGGAGGTATGAAAGTGTCTAGGAGAGGTAGCAGTAGATTTTCTGACAAGAACATTCAACAAGGTCTTAGAGAGTAAGAGGATGCCGGAGGAATGGAGGAGAAGTGTGTTTGTGCCCATTTTTAAGAACAAGGGAGATGTGCAGAGTTGTGGCAACGACAGAGGGCTAAAGTTGATGAGCCATAGGATGAAGCTATAGGAAAGAATAGTGGAAGCTAGACTAAGGGCAGAGGTCAGCATTTGTGAACAACAGTTTGGTTTCATGCCAAGAAAGAGCACCACAGATGCAGTGTTTGCTTTGAGGATGTTAATAGAGAAGTACAGAGAAGGTCAGAAGGAGCTGCATTGTGCCTTTGTGGATCTGGAGAAAGCATATGACAAGGTGCCGAGAGAGGAACTGTGGTATTGCATGAGGAAGTCTGGCGTGACAGAGAAGTATGTTAGAGTGGTGCAGGACATGTATGAAAGATGTAAGACAGTGGTGAGGTGTGCTGTCAGTGTGACAGAAGAGTTCAAGGAGGAGGTGGGACTGCATCAAGGGTCGGCTCTGAGCCCCTTCTTGTTTGCTATGGTGATGCACAGGCTGGCAGACGAGGTTAGACAAGAATCTCCATGGACTATGATGTTTGCAGATGACATTGGGATCTGTAGTGAGAGCAGAGAACAAGTGCAGGAAAATCTAGAGAGGTGGAGGTATGCCCTGGAAAGGAGACGAATGAAGGTTAGCCTCAGTAAAACAAAATACATGTGTGTGTTGAATACATGTATGTGTCCTGGGGAAAAGACAGGAGGCAGAGCTGGAGGTAGCAGAGATGAAAATGTTGAGGTTCTCTTTGGGAGTAACGAGGATGGATAGGATCAGAAATTAGTTCATCAGAGGGACAGCACATGTAAGAGGTTTTGGAGACAAAGTCAGAGAGGCGAGATTGAGATGGTTTGGACCTGTACAGAGGAGGGATAGTGAGTATATTGGTAGTAGGATGCTGAGGTTGGAACTACCAGGCAGAAGGCCGAGAGGAAGACCAAAGAGTAGATTTATGGATGTGGTGAAGGAGGACATGAAGGTAGTTGGAGTAAGAGTAGAAGATACAGAGGATACGGTGAGATGGAGGCGGATGGTTTGCTGTGGCGATCCCTGAAGGGAAAAGCCAAAAGGAAAAGAAGAAGAAGATTTGATCTGAACATTCTAAAATCAAATAATCTCTGGAACTCAGGTAGGGTGGTGTCCCCATCCAAGTGTGGTGAAAACTGGTGAACAGATTTTTTTCCCCCACATACTAACAGAGAAGCAGACAGACTCAGAATTTCCAGTCATCAAAATTAAAAATTTATATAGACACATTATATACACACACATATATATTTTTTTGTGTTGCTGTGTTTGCTCTTCAGATCGGTTGACACACTGTAACACACGTATACCTATAATATATACTGCATGCTACTCATACACCTATAATATGTACTATACACTACACACTGTACACTACACATATACCTATAATTTATACTGTGTATTACATACTATACATTATACATACACCTATAAGATCTTCTTTCTTTCTTTGGCTTGGCTTCATGAATGGAGATTTTTGAGGGGGCTGTCCACGCAGACTGCAGGCACGCTGGCGCCCCTCTATCATGGTGGCCAGTGGAAAGTTCACTGTACAGGGCTATCTTGGGTAGGTGATGGTCCTCTATTCTGGAGATGTGCCTGGCCCAGCGCAGGTGTTACTTGAGCAACATGGCCTTGATGCTGGTGATCTCCACCTGTTCAAGAACCTCAACGTTGGTAACATAGTCGCGCCAGAGGATATTGAGGATAGTACGGAGACAGCGTTGGTGAAAGTGCTCAAGCAGTCGAAGGTGGTGATGGTAGGATACCCACGACTCAGAGCTGTACAGCAGAGTGGTGAGTACTACAGTTCTGTATACACTGACCTTGGTGCCTTTGTTCAGATGTTTATTTCCCCAGACTTGCTTGCAGAATCTGTCAAAGGCACTATTTGCCTTGGCCAGTCTGTTGTCAACTTCCCTATCGATCTTGGCATCTGGTGCGATGGTACAACCTAGATAAGTGAACTGGTGAACTGTCTTCAACTTCATCTCACCAATAAAGATGTGAGGGGGGCAGTGCTCATCCCAGGGAGCAGGCTGGTGGAGGACCTCCGTCTTCTTCAAGCTGACCTCGAGTCCAAAGAGCTGAGCAGCCTCTGTGAAGCAGGACATTAAGCACTGCAGGGCTGTTTCGCTTTGAGCGATGAGGGCTGGGTCATCAGCGAAGAGGAGCTCACAAAACAGCTGCTCAAGAGTCTTTGAGTGAGCCTGTAGTCTCTTAAGGTTGAACAGATTGCAGTCGAGACAGTAACGGATGTACACAGTGTCTTTATCGTCAAAGTCTTCAAAGGCCTGCTTAAGCATGATGCTGACAAAGACGCTGAACAAGGTCGGTGCCAGGACACAACCCTGTTTCTCACCATTGACAATGGGAAAGGGTCCAAAAAGGTTGTGATACTGCCTGACTTGGCCGCACTAGTCTTCATGCAGCTGAATGACCATCCTGAGGAACTTTGGGGGACAGCCAAGGTCCTCCATGATCTTCCACAATCCTTTCCTGCTTACTATGTCAAACGCTTTGGACAGGTCCAGAAACGTGGCATACAGTTCTTTGTTCTGCTCCCAACACTTCTCTCGTAGCTACCTGAGGACGAACACCATGTCTGTGGTGCCTCTGTTGGCTCTGAAGCCACATTGGGTTTCTGGGAGGTGATTTTCAAAAATGGTCAGTGTTAATCTGTTTAGGAGCACTTGAGCAAGGATTTTTCCTGTGATAGAAAGCATCGTTATTCCCCAGTAGTTGGAGCAGTCTGATTTTTCTCCCTTTCTTTGTACAGGTAATGATGACTGCATCATGGAGTTGTTCGGAGGTTTGCCCTATTCCCAGCAACAGACAAGGAGTTCATGGAGCTTGCTGTCTAATGCTGGTCCACCATCTTTCCAAATCTCAGATGTAATACCGTCAACTCCTGCTGCTTTGCCATTTTTCAGCTGCTCTATGGCTTTAGTGGGTTCTTGCATGGAGGGTAGATCATCCAGTTCCACTTTGACTGGTTGCTGAGGAATGTGCAGAATTGCTCACTCCTGGATGACTCTGTCAGCGCTGAAGAGAGCCTAGAAGTGCTCAGACCAACAGCTCAGGATGGAAGCCCGGTCTGTAAAGAGTGCTTGGCCATCTGCACTGTGCAAAGGACTTTGAACCTGGTGGTTAGGGTCATACACAGCTTTGATTGTTTCATAAAAGCCTCTATAGTCACCGGTATCCACACATTGCTGCGTTCTCTCTGTGAGGTTTGTCTACTGCTCGTTCTGAATCTCACGAAGTTTGCACTGGAGATTGCCCCAGATGTGACGGAAGGCAGCTTTCTTGTCAGGACAAGACAGTTGAGCTAGGTGGGCCTGGTGGGCTTGTCTCTACCTCGCCAGAAGTTCCTGGATCGCCTGGTTGTTTTCATCAAACCAGTCTTTGTTCTTCCTTGTGGTGAACCCCAGAACTGCTTCAGAAGTCTGCAGGATGGCAGTCTCCAGTCGACTCCAAAGCATCTCAGGAGAGGGGACTTCTGGGCAGTCGTTGACAAACTTTGACTTTAAGCTTGCTTGAAAGTCGGCTTTCACTTCAGTTGACTGAAGCTTGCTGAGCTTGAATGTTTTCTTTGCTGGCCCCTTCTTTCTTGGTTTGGGTTTGAAGTGCAACCTGAGTTTGCAGCGCACTAGGTGATGGTCAGTCTGACATTCTGAGCTGGGCATCACTCTGGTGTGTGGGACGTCACTGAAGTCTCACTTGTGCACTAGAACATTATCTATAAGATGCCAATGTTTCGACTGAGGATGCATCCAAGTTGTTTTGAGACTGTCCTTTTGCTGAAAGATGGTATTGGTGATGACAAATTGCTGCTTAGTGCAAAACTCCAGCAGGAGCCGTCCGTTGTCATTGCTGTTACCAACGCCATGTCTGCTAAGTACTCATTTCCAGGTATCACCATCCCAGCCCACTCTGGCATTGAAGTCACCAAGGATTATCACCTTCTCGTCTATAGAGGTGCTTTGTAGGTGACTGCAGAGTTCCAAGTAGAACTTGTCTTTTTCTGCAGGCTCAGCTTGAAGAGTCGGCGGTATACGTTGAAAAACGTGGCATACTGCTTGTTCTCCAAAGGGAGGCGCATGAACATGATGCGGTCAGAGTGCCCGGTTGGCAGGTTTTCCAGCTTGGAAGCGATGGAGGTTCTGACCATGAAGCCAACACCTGAGAGATACCTTTCTGTTACAGGTTTCCCTGACCAGAAGAGTGTGTCTGGCACCGTGCTTATGGAGGCGGCATTATTCTGGGAATCGGACTTCGCAAAGGGCAGCAATGACGACATTTATCCTGGACAGTTCATGCGCTATCAAAGTGGAACGACGTTCAGGGTGGTTACTTTCAGCTGAATTGAACATGGTTCTGATGTTCCAGCATGCGAGTTTTAAAGTTTTTGCACCCTAAGAAGTGGGTGTGTACCTTCCTTGCTTTGACTTTGTTTGACCACTTGAGAAGATGCTCGTTGACCGTGGCAAGCCACCTGGGGGATGCGAGACAAGCTTTGTTTAGGCCACCTTTTCTAGGCCCCCTCTCCGTGTGGAGCAAGCAGTGCTGTCCCTAAAGAAGGCTACTTGGTCATTCAGGGTGCAGCCTGGTGATGCTGTCATCTCAGGTCAACACCAATCAATTAATCAATCTGGGTGCCGTACCAGATTTCTGGTGTAGGTGGCAGTCATAACAGCCTTGTCATGGCTGTATATGAAGGGCAAGAAAATCCACAGTAGAGGCCCAAAGTTCTTTCTGCATGGGGATTTTATTGAGACACCATCTCTAGCTAGCTGGCCATTGACTCTAAAGCAATGGTTCTTAACCTGGGTTCAATCGAACCCTAGGGGTTTGGTGAGTCAGTCTCAGGGGTTTGGCGGAGGTCAAAACACACACCCCACTCATATTCATGATGACACGCCCTGCTTGGCCATCATTGGCTGCAGGTGATCACGCTACACTGCTTGGCCAATCTGTGCTGCAGGAAATTTGGTGTGCTCAGTAGTCGACTTGTGACAGTTGTGATGGTATGTTGTGTGATTTCTTTCTGAATGTTTTAATGCTTACTATGTTGAGCAAAAAAGAAAGTGGTTGGATGAATATGTACAACATGGATTCACATATATAATGGAACATGATGCTAGTCAGCTTCCTATCTGCATTTTGCGAAGTAGGATCACCCCCCGCTGACTGACATATACATACATGCCTATGTGTATACAATATCAATAAATACATATTCAATGCTATGAATGCTTATAATAACAATTAAACATTCAAAAATAATGCATAAGATGTAAAAATATAAAATATAAATACACACAAATACAGATGCGCGCGCGCACACACACACACACACACACACACACACACACACACACACACACACACACACAGATGCGCGTGCACGCACTTGGATGCACACCTCACATAAAAATGTAAGTAGTTTTGATGGGAGGAGTTCATGCATTGTATTGGTTTTGTTCTTTGAACAGTGATGGTAATGCACAGTTCAGTTTGGTGCCCCAGTAAAAACATACAGTATGTCTTTAAAAAATATATCATATTTTATTTTTCAATAAAGAAGGGGGGCAGTGGTGGTCTAGTGGTATAGGGCACTGGATCGCTGATCCAAAGGTTGGGGGTTCGAGTCCCACTCTCCACAAGGTTGTCAATGTCCTCCCCAGTGCTGCTAACTGGGTTATCAAAGGCTGGCCATGTCTCTCACTATCTATGGTGTGAGGCATGTAAAAGAACCATTGCTGACTTTCGACAAGAGTAGGCTGCAAAGCCATCGGCGTGTTTCCACCCTGCGATGGCCTGGCGAGCTGTCCAGGGTATACTCTGCCCTCGCCCGAAGTTGGCTGGGATGGGCGCCAGCCTCCCAGCGACCTAATTAGGATTAAGCGGTTACAGAAAATGAACTGATGAATAAAGAAGGGTTTGATGAATAAGCATATGAAACTGGTGGGGTTCAGTACCCCAACAGGGTTAAGAACCACTACTCTAAAGAGTTCATCCGCCCTTTGGTAGGTCTTCGTTTTTATTCATACTGGGTTGCTAGCCACCCTTTTCACCAAATTTGGAACCTGATGGGGCAGCCGGTTTAGTCACCAACCACTCAACCATGCAACAGGTTGTACTGGCTAACATGTTACCAGTAGCAGGGCAAAACCTGACCTGACCTGAGGTCAACACCAGACGACCAATATCCTGAACCACCTGAATGCAGGATTGAAGCTGTGGCTTCCAATGTGATCTACTACCTGCCATTTTCACCCATTTTCCCATCACTACAGAGCTTCAGAGTTGGTGGCAACAGAGACGTGGACGTGTTCCTCTAGCCTGTGCAATGGAGCTTTTAGGTGGAGTTCAGTGTACGCAGTACTGGCCCCACCCTTTATACCTGTGGTTCAACTGCTATAGCCAAGCATGCTAGGGTGGTAACAGCAAGGTCCTCAGGTCGTAGGTTTTATATTAGACTTGTCCTTGTCTGAGATGAACTGCCTGACAAGGCTAAGGAGCTCCATCTGCCCGGGTTTGGAATAAGAGTTGTCCTTCTCCAGATGTCTTCTGAACCGTACTTCATCTGGACTTTCTCCCAGGACCAGTTTGTCTTGGGTGACCCTACCAGGGGTATTATGCCCCTGACTACATAGCTCCTAGTATCATGAGGTCACGCAAACCCCTCCACCACGATAAGGTGGCAATTCAAGGAGGAGACACCTATAATATAGACAGTCGCCCTCTTCCAACAAAATTAACCTGTTCCAGCGCCTTTTTCGGAATCTGAAGTTTTCGTAAGTAGAGGCGCATTTTACATGAAAAATGCATGATTCGTTCCACGGCTCTCAAGACTACCCTTTAAAAATTATAAAAAAATACATTTTAAGGTACTTACTTCGTGTTGACCATGGCACCAGGAATCACTTTCACCGGGAATCACACGTGTGTGTGTGTGTGTGTGTGTGTGTGTGTGTGTGTGTGTGTGTGTGTGTGTGTGTGTGTGTGTGTGTGTGTGCGCGTGTGTGTTGACCATGTCTTCTCAGCAGAGTTATAATCTTACAAATGTTTATGCAAGGTTAAAAGCCTGAGCCATAAAATACAGTTGGAATGACACACAAACAAACATGAAAAAAGTTCACACAAACATGAACAAAGTTGGAATGACAGCGTCATCCCTACTAGCCAGTGGGAAGCCAGCGGGGCAGGATTTTGAGAGATAGCCAATGGGAAGAAGCTGCATCATCCCTCCTAGCCAAGGCCAGCGGGGCGGGATGCTGGGAGATAACCAATGGGATTGAGCTGCGTCATCCCTCCTAGGCAATGGGAGGCCAGTGGGGCGAGATGTTAAGACATGTAGTCAATGGAACAGCATGTCTAAATTTAGGTGGAGGTGCAGACATCGCTTTACCTTACTCTCTCTTACACACAGTATGGATCAAAGTGCATCCAACATTACAAGCTCACATTTTTTTCCCACCTATTGTTTGAATGTTTGAATGATGCGTTTGGCAGTTTTTGTAAGAGGAATTTGTTTCATATACAGAGGAAAAAAATGTAGGAAAATGTTTTTCGTATACTGGATTTTTCGTATTCTGGGGATTTCGTATGAAGAGGGCCGGCTGTACTGTACACTACACACAATACACGAGTAATACACTTACTGTAAAATATATACTGTACATGGCACACTGTACACGACACAAACACCTATAATATATATATACGATACACATACACCTATACACAATACACACACCTATAATATGTAATGTACACTGCACATATTCTATACACTACATGCTGTACACCTAAAATATAAACTATGCAGTACACTACACTATCATTTACACATACACTTATAATATATACACATATATAATATATTCACAACACTACACACTGGACACTACTTATACATCTACAACATATACTGTTCACTACACACCATAGACTCTTGGGTGTTGTACATTGTATGCTACTGTACATTACGCGAAATACTCTGTTATAAAGTATACTATACTTTGGGGCAGTGGTGGTCTAGTGGTATAGGGCGCTAGATCGCTGATCCTAAGGTTGGGGGTTCGAGTCCCACTCTCCACAAGGTTGTCACTGTCCCCCCCCCCCCAGTGCAGCTAACTGGGTTATCAAAGGCCGGCCATGTCTCTCACTGTCTATGGTGAGAGGTTGATGTAAAAGAACCATTGCTGACTTTCGTAAAGAGGAGCTGCAAAGCTGTCAGCGTTTTTCTGTCCCTTGCTAAAGGGTTGTGTCAGGAAGGGCATCCGACGTAAAAACCTATGAACCAAATCAAATGTGTGAATCATTCACTGTGGCGACCCCTGAGAAAGGGAAAAGCCGAAAGGAAATCTCCCTCTCTTATATACTATGTACTCTGCACTACTCAAAACACATACATTACACACGATACTGCACTGTGCAATACAGTCCATTGTGCAGGGCATCATCGTGCCATCATAGTGTCATAGTGCCCCATTGCCTGTCGGGCATTTTTATACTGAGCAGGTCCTCCCCATGTTAGTGTGGGTTTCTTAAATAGCCACAGATGTGAGTGTGGATGATGTTGTGCGAGTCTGTTTGTTGGTGTGTTGTACATTGTACAAGAAATTATTTGGAAAATTAGTTGAGACAATTTCTCTTCGAAAAACACTCTTCACCACATGAATGAATTGAAACGCGGACCAAAACGCCCCCTGGTGGACAAAACGCGTCCCTACACGAACTCAGTGTCACAATCTGGCTCAGTGTTAAACCTGAAGTGTGTCCGCACGATACTGCATTCATCCATTCATTCATCCATTCGTCCATCCATTCACTCATTCATCCATTCATTCATTCATGCATTAATTCATTACTCCATTCATCCATCCATCCATTCATTCATTCATTAATTAATTCGTGCATTCATTCATTCGTTCATCCGTTCATACATCCATTCATCCATCCATCCAATCGTTCATTCATCAATTCATTCATTCATGTATTCATCCATTCATTAATCCATTCATCCATTCATTCATTTTCTGAACTGCTTATTCCTAATTAGGGTGGCGAGGAGGCTGGCGCCCATCTCAGCCGACTTTGGGTGAGGGCAGAGTTACACCCTGGACAGCTCGCCAGACCAGCACGGTTCTCCCCCGTCCATCTCTTTTATGATTGACATGAAATGACGGTTTACTGAGAGCTGCACACACAGATTGAAGATTCTAAACGTCACTATGGGGAATAAAACGTCACTATGTAGAATAAAACGTCAGTATGGGGAATAAAACGTCACTATGGGGAATAAAACGTCACTATGGGGAATAAAACGTCACTATGGGGAATAAAACGTCACTATGTGGAATAAAACGTCACTATGGGGAATAAAACGTCACTATGTGGAATAAAACGTCACTATGGGGAATAAAACGTCACTATGGGGAATAAAACGTCACTATGTGGAATAAAACGTCACTATGGGGAATAAAACGTCACTATGTGGAATAAAACGTCACTATGTGGAATAAAACGTCACTATGTGGAATAAAACGTCACTATGGGGAATGAAACGTCACTATGCGGAAACTATGCGGAACTATGGGGAATAAAACGTCACTATGTGGAAACGATGCGGAAACGTCACTATGTGGAATTAAAACGTCACTATGGGGAATAAAACGTCACTATGGGGAATAAAACGTCACTATGTGGAATAAAACGTCACTATGTGGAATAAAACGTCACTATGTGGAATAAAACGTCACTATGGGGAATGAAACGTCACTATGCGGAAACTATGCGGAACTATGGGGAATAAAACGTCACTATGCGGAAACGATGCGGAAACGTCACTATGTGGAATTAAAACGTCACTATGGGGAATAAAACGTCACTATGTGGAATAAAACGTCACTATGGGGAATAAAACGTCACTATGTGGAATAAAACGTCACTATGGGGAATAAAACGTCACTATGGGGAATAAAACGTCACTATGTGGAATAAAACGTCACTATGGGGAATAAAACGTCACTATGTGGAATAAAACGTCACTATGTGGAATAAAACGTCACTATGGGGAATAAAACGTCACTATGTGGAATAAAACGTCACTATGGGGAATAAAACGTCACTATGGGGAATAAAACGTCACTCTGTGGAATAAAACGTCACTATGTGGAATAAAACGTCACTCTGTGGAATAAAACGTCACTATGGGGAATGAAACGTCACTATGGGGAATGAAACGTCACTATGGGGAATAAAACGTCACTATGTGGCATGAACCGTCACTATGGGGAATGAAACGTCACTATGTGGAATAAAACGTCACTATGTGGAATAAAACGTCACTATGGGGAATAAAACGTCACTATGGGGAATAAAACGTCACTATGGGGAATAAAACGTCACTATGTGGAATAAAACGTCACTATGGGGAATAAAACGTCACTATGTGGAATAAAACGTCACTATGGGGAATAAAACGTCACTATGTGGAATAAAACGTCACTATGGGGAATAAAACGTCACTATGTGGAATAAAACGTCACTATGGGGAATAAAACGTCACTATGGGGAATAAAACGTCACTATGTGGAATAAAACGTCACTATGTGGAATAAAACGTCACTATGGGGAATAAAACGTCACTATGGGGAATAAAACGTTACTATGTGGAATAAAACGTCATTATGGGGAATAAAACGTCACTATGGGGAATAAAACGTCACTATGTGGAATAAAACGTCACTCTGGGGAATAAAACGTCACTATGTGGAATAAAACGTCACTATGTGGAATAAAACATCACGATGTGGAATAAAACGTCACTATGTGGAATAAAACGTCACTATGGGGAATAAAACGTCACTATGTGGAATAAAACGTCACTATGTGGAATAAAACGTCACTATGGGGAATAAAACGTCACTATGTGGAATAAAACGTCACTATGTGGAATAAAACGTCACTATGGGGAATAAAACGTAACTATGTGAAAATAAAACGTCACTATGGAGAAAAAAACCTCACTATGTGGAATACGTCACTATGGGGAATAAAACGTCACTCTGTGGAATAAAACGTCACTATGTGGAATAAAACGTCACTATGGGGAATTAAACGTCACTATGTGGAATAAAACGTCACTATGGGGAATAAAACGTCACTATGCAGAAACTATGCGGAAACGTCACTATGTGGAATAAAACGTCACTATGGGGAATAAAACGTCACTATGGGGAATAAAACGTCACTATGGGGAATAAAACGTCACTATGGGGAATAAAACGTCACTATGGGGAATAAAACGTCACAATGTGGAATAAAACGTCACTATGGGGAATAAAACGTCACTATGGGGAATAAAACGTCACTATGGGGAATAAAACGTCACTATGGGGAATAAAACGTCACTATGTGGAATAAAAGCGTCACTATGTGGAATAAAACGTCACTATGTGGAATAAAACGTCACTATGGGGAATGAAACGTCACTATGCGGAAACTATGCGGAACTATGGGGAATAAAACGTCACTATGCGGAAACGATGCGGAAACGTCACTATGTGGAATTAAAACGTCACTATGGGGAATAAAACGTCACTATGGGGAATAAAACGTCACTATGTGGAATAAAACGTCACTATGTGGAATAAAACGTCACTATGTGGAATAAAACGTCACTATGGGGAATGAAACGTCACTATGCGGAAACTATGCGGAACTATGGGGAATAAAACGTCACTATGCGGAAACGATGCGGAAACGTCACTATGTGGAATTAAAACGTCACTATGGGGAATAAAACGTCACTATGTGGAATAAAACGTCACTATGGGGAATAAAACGTCACTATGTGGAATAAAACGTCACTATGGGGAATAAAACGTCACTATGTGGAATAAAACGTCACTATGTGGAATAAAACGTCACTATGTGGAATAAAACGTCACTATGGGGAATAAAACGTCACTATGTAGAATAAAACGTCGCTATGGGGAATAAAACGTCACTATGGGGAATAAAACGTCACTCTGTGGAATAAAACGTCACTATGTGGAATAAAACGTCACTCTGTGGAATAAAACGTCACTATGGGGAATGAAACGTCACTATGGGGAATAAAACGTCACTATGTGGCATGAACCGTCACTATGGGGAATGAAACGTCACTATGTGGAATAAAACGTCACTATGTGGAATAAAACGTCACTCTGGGGAATAAAACGTCACTATGTGGAATAAAACGTCACTATGGGGAATAAAACGTCACTATGGGGAATAAAACATCACGATGTGGAATAAAACGTCACTATGGGGAATAAAACGTCACTATGGGGAATAAAACGTCACTATGTGGAATAAAACGTCACTATGGGGAATAAAACGTCACTATGTGGAATAAAACGTCACTATGGGGAATAAAACGTCACTATGTGGAATAAAACGTCACTATGGGGAATAAAACGTCACTATGGGGAATAAAACGTCACTATGTGGAATAAAACGTCACTATGTGGAATAAAACGTCACTATGGGGAATAAAACGTCACGATGTGGAATAAAACGTCACTATGGGGAATAAAACGTCACTATGTGGAATAAAACGTCACTATGGGGAATAAAACGTCACTATGTGGAATAAAACGTCACTATGGGGAATAAAACGTCACTATGGGGAATAAAACGTCACTATGCGGAAACGATGCGGAACTATGGGGAATAAAACGTCACTATGCAGAAACTATGCGGAAACGTCACTATGTGGAATAAAACGTCACTATGTGGAATAAAACGTCACTATGGGGAATAAAACGTCACTATGGGGAATAAAACATCACTATGTGGAATAAAACGTCACTATGTGGAATAAAACGTCACTATGGGGAATAAAACGTCACTATGGGGAATAAAACGTCACTATGGGGAATGAAACGTCACTATGGGGAATAAAACGTCACTATGTGGAATAAAACGGCACTATGGGGAATAAAACGTCACTATGCGGAAACGTCACTATGTGGAATAAAACGTCACTATGTGGAATAAAACGTCACTATGGGGAATAAAACGTCACTATGGGGAATAAAACGTTACTATGTGGAATAAAACGTCATTATGGGGAATAAAACGTCACTATGTGGAATAAAACGTCACTATGTGGAATAAAACGTCACTATGTGGAATAAAACGTCACTATGGGGAATAAAACGTCACTATGTGGAATAAAATGTCACTATGTGGAATAAAACGTCACTATGGGGAATAAAACGTCACTATGGGGAATAAAAAGTCACTATGGGGAATAAAACGTCACTATGGGGAATAAAACGTCACTATGTGGAATAAAACGTCACTATGGGGAATAAAACGTCACTATGTGGAATAAAACGTCACTATGGGGATTAAAACGTCACTATGGGGAATAAAACGTCACTCTGTGGAATAAAACGTCACTATGTGGAATAAAACATCACTCTGTGGAATAAAACGTCACTCTGTGGAATAAAACGTCACTATGGGGAATGAAACGTCACTATGGGGAATGAAACGTCACTATGGGGAATAAAACGTCACTATGTGGCATGAACCGTCACTATGGGGAATGAAACGTCACTATGTGGAATAAAACGTCACTATGTGGAATAAAACGTCACTATGGGGAATAAAACGTCACTATGGGGAATAAAACGTCACTATGTGGAATAAAACATCACTATGGGGAATAAAAGCGTCACTATGGGGAATAAAGCGTCACTATGTGGAATAAAAGCGTCACAATGGGGAATAAAGCGTCACTATGTGGAATAAAAGCGTCACTATGGGGAATAAAAAGCGTCACTATGCGGAAACGTCACTATGTGGAATAAAACGTCACTATGGGGAATAAAACGTCACTATGTGGAATACAACGTCACTATGGGGAATAAAACGTCACTATGTGGAATAAAACGGCACTATGGGGAATAAAACGTAACTATGCGGAAACGTCACTATGTGGAATAAAACGTCACTATGTGGAATAAAACGTCACTATGGGGAATAAAACGTCACTATGGGGAATAAAACGTCACTATGTGGAATAAAACGTCACTATGTGGAATAAAACGTCACTATGGGGAATAAAACGTCACTATGTGGAATAAAATGTCACTATGTGGAATAAAACGTCACTATGGGGAATAAAACGTCACTATGGGGAATAAAACGTCACTATGGGGAATAAAACGTCACTATGGGGAATAAAACGTCACTATGTGGAATAAAACGTCACTATGGGGATTAAAACGTCACTATGGGGAATAAAACGTCACTCTGTGGAATAAAACGTCACTATGTGGAATAAAACGTCACTCTGTGGAATAAAACGTCACTATGTGGAATAAAACGTCACTATGTGGAATAAAACGTCACTATGGGGAATTAAACGTCACTATGTGGAATAAAACGTCACTATGGGGAATAAAACGTCACTATGCGGAAACTATGCGGAACTATGGGGAATAAAACGTCACTATGCGGAAACTATGCGGAAACGTCACTATGTGGAATTAAAACGTCACTATGGGGAATAAAACGTCACTATGTGGAATAAAACGTCACTATGGGGAATAAAACGTCACTATGCGGAAACTATGCGGAACTATGGTGCATAAACCGTCACTACGCGGAAACTATGCGGAAACGTCACTATGTGGAATTAAAGCGTCACTATGGGGAATAAAGCGTCACTATGTGGAATAAAAGCGTCACTATGTGGAATAAAGCGTCACTATGGGGAATAAAGCGTCACTATGTGGAATTAAAAGCGTCACTATGGGGAATAAAGCGTCACTATGTGGAATAAAACGTCACTATGTGGATTAAAACGTCACTATGTGGAATAAAACGTCACTATGTGGATTAAAACGTCACTATGGGGAATAAAACGTCACTATGGGGAATAAAACGTCACTGTGGAATAAAACGTCACTATGTGGAATAAAACGTCACTATGGGGAATAAAACGTCACTATGTGGAATTAAAACGTCACTATGTGGAATAAAACGTCACTATGGGGAATAAAACGTCACTATGTGGAATAAAACGTCACTATGTGGATTAAAACGTCACTATGTGGAATAAAACGTCACTATGTGGATTAAAACGTCACTATGGGGAATAAAACGTCACTATGGGGAATAAAACGTCACTGTGGAATAAAACGTCACTATGGGGAATAAACGTCACTATGGGGAATGAAACGTCACTATGGGGAATAAAACGTCACTATGTGGAATAAAACGTCACTATGGGGATTAAAACGTCACTATGGGGAATAAAACGTCACTCTGTGGAATAAAACGTCACTCTGTGGAATAAAACGTCACTCTGTGGAATAAAACGTCACTATGGGTAATGAAACGTCACTATGGGGAATGAAACGTCACTATGGGGAATAAAACGTCACTATGTGGCATGAACCGTCACTATGGGGAATGAAACGTCACTATGTGGAATAAAACGTCACTATGTGGAATAAAACGTCACTATGGGGAATAAAACGTCACTATGGGGAATAAAACGTCACTATGTGGAATAAAACATCACTATGGGGAATAAAACGTCACTATGGGGAATAAAACGTCACTATGTGGAATAAAACGTCACAATGGGGAATAAAACGTCACTATGTGGAATAAAACGTCACTATGGGGAATAAAACGTCACTATGCGGAAACGTCACTATGTGGAATAAAACGTCACTATGGGGAATAAAACGTCACTATGTGGAATACAACGTCACTATGGGGAATAAAACGTCACTATGTGGAATAAAACGGCACTATGGGGAATAAAACGTCACTATGCGGAAACGTCACTATGTGGAATAAAACGTCACTATGTGGAATAAAACGTCACTATGGGGAATAAAACGTCACTATGGGGAATAAAACGTCACTATGTGGAATAAAACGTCACTATGTGGAATAAAACGTCACTATGGGGAATAAAACGTCACTATGTGGAATAAAACGTCACTATGGGGAATAAAACGTCACTATGGGGAATAAAACGTCACTATGGGGAATAAAACGTCACTATGTGGAATAAAACGTCACTATGGGGATTAAAACGTCACTATGGGGAATAAAACGTCACTCTGTGGAATAAAACGTCACTATGTGGAATAAAACGTCACTCTGTGGAATAAAACGTCACTATGTGGAATAAAACGTCACTATGGGGAATTAAACGTCACTATGTGGAATAAAACGTCACTATGGGGAATAAAACGTCACTATGCGGAAACTATGCGGAACTATGGGGAATAAAACGTCACTATGCGGAAACTATGCGGAAACGTCACTATGTGGAATTAAAACGTCACTATGGGGAATAAAACGTCACTATGTGGAATAAAACGTCACTATGTGGAATAAAACGTCACTATGGGGAATAAAACGTCACTATGTGGAATTAAAACGTCACTATGGGGAATAAAACGTCACTATGTGGAATAAAACGTCACTATGTGGATTAAAACGTCACTATGTGGAATAAAACGTCACTATGTGGATTAAAACGTCACTATGGGGAATAAAACGTCACTATGGGGAATAAAACATCACTGTGGAATAAAACGTCACTATGGGGAATAAACGTCACTATGGGGAATGAAACGTCACTATGGGGAATAAAAGCAGGAATGAAACGCGAATGAAAGCCGGAAATGCTTTCGGAGCTTGAATTAGTTGAGTTCTGTTTATTTTAAACTTTTTGATGGACGAATGGCTTTTCCGATACTGTAATTGTTTTATTTGTGGTCACACTGATGGTGGTTCTGATTTATTCACCAACACAAAGAGATTAAGTGTAAACAAACACAAAACACAATCCGAGCAATTTGCTTGTTGTTGGGTTTTTGTTTTTTGTTGCAGAAACCGGAAACAATGCGCGTGACCTCGTGATCCGGATTGACTTTGTGGTTTCCTGCTGCGCGTTGTTCGGAAGTTCACGGCAACGTTTCGTGTTTCCAGCTCATTCCCCTCTTCGACTTCCTTCGACCTGTCAAACGGCTCACTGTTGTCATTTCCGGCCGGATAAGTTTTACTCCAACTCGTGAATGAACAAACTGGACTTGAGCGTGAATCGCTGCGGTCTCCCGGGGCAACGGACAAAACAAGGAGTCGGTTCTGATTCTGATTCCAAACGTCGGGAACGAGTCATTTCTGAGAGTCGATTCCATGCACACGTGGTTTTCAAGGCGTTTGCCAGTAAAGTTCGCTATTTACAAAAGCTGAACATTCTCTCTCTCTCTCTCTCTCTCTCTACATGAAGTGTTACATGTAGTGTCACTACTAGACAATAAAGGATACAATAATTTGTGAATTAAATGTAAATATATTTATTAAAACTGTTCATTCATTTTCTGAACCATAATCCTAATTAGGATCACGGGAAGGCCGGTGCCCATCTCAGCTGACTCTGGACGAGGGCAGAGTCCACCCTCGCCAGGCCATCTCAGTGCAGAAAGACGCTGACGGCTCTGCAGCTCCTCTTGATGAAAAGGCAGCGATGGTTCTTTTCCATGAAACTCCCACCACGGACACTGGGAGACACGGCCGGCCTGTGATAACCCACCAGTGCACTGGGGTTAAAAATCAAAGATATCAATATATCATCATTTTTAAATAGTCGGCCTCCGTCAGTCGTTGCCGACTATGGATTTCGTGCGTTAGAGAGTCAAATTTTATTGGCACTTCCGACTGTGGCTGAAAGACCAATGCAGGAGTGGCAATCACGAGTGCATCTGGAGCAGATGTAGTTTGATGGTATGGCTGGAGTATGGCCTTCTGCTTGGCTCTCGTTTCCCTGGTAATGGCATGAATCTTTTCTTCTCCAATCTTGAGTTGTTTCTGGAGAGTAGTGCGCAATTTGCTGCGGTCAGCTGCTACCTCTTCCCAGTTCTCAGTGTTGATGTTCAGGGCTCTCATGTCACGCTTGTAGACGTCTTTGTATCGCAGGTGAGGCCGGCCAACACTTCTCTTGCCTGAGGCTAGTTCACCGTAGAGGAGGTCCTTTGGAATACGTCCTTCTTCCATCCTACACACATGACCAAGCCATCGGAGTCTGCGTTGTCTGAGTAGTGTGAACATGGTGGGAAGTCCTGCACGCTCAAGAACTTGGGCGTTGGAAACTTTGTCACTCCAATGAATGCCAAGAATTCGACGAAGTGAGCGCATGTGAAAGTTGTTGAGTTTGCGCTCCTGTCGGGAGGTTGTTGTGTCCATGTTTCGATGCCATAGAGGAGAGTGCTGACGATGCAGGCATTGTACACTGCCATTTTTGTTGGAGTTGTCAGCTTAGAGTTCTCCCAGACACGGGTGGTGAGGTGTTGTAGCAGCCTTGCCGATGCGCTTGTTGATATCGGCATCGAGCGACAGGTTGTCACTGATGGTATGTAAACTGGTGCATGACTTTGAGTTGATAATCGTCGATGTGAATGAGAGGTGCAGTTTCCACATCCTGACTCAGCACAGAGTCATTGAAGTTCATGCTCAGTGTGTGAAGTCACAGCAACATCATCAGCAAAAAGTATATCTCGAACAATTTTCTCCCTCGCTTTTGTTTTCGCTTTCAGTCGAGCGAGCTTGAAAAGTTGACCATCAGATCTTGTTCGTAGATGTACACCTTCAGTTGCAGTTTCAAAAGCGTGCTTTAGAAGCATGGCAAAAAAGATTCCAAAGAGAGTAGGAGCAAGAACGCATCCCTGCTTCACTCCACTCTTGATGTCGAATGAGTTGGACAGACTGCCTTCATACTGGATTGTTGCCCTCATGCCATCGTGAAAGGATCTGATGAGGCTGTGAAGTTTTGGAGGGCAACCAATCTTTGGAAGGATGCTGAAAAGTCCTTCCCTGCTGACGAGGTCAAAGGCCTTGGTCAGGTCTCTGAAGGCTGTATATAGTGGCTTGTGTTGTTCTCTACATTTCTCCTGAAGTTGGCGCAAGGAGAATATCATGTCCACTGTTGAACGCTTGGACCGGAAACCGCACTGGGACTCGGGGTAGATGCACTCTGCAAGTTTTTGAAGGCGCACAAGCAAGACACGGGCGTAGAGTTTTCCCACAATGCTCAGGAGACAGATGTCTCTGTAGTTGTTGCAATCACTCCTTTCGCCCTTGTTCTTATAGAGGGTGACCATCTTGGCATCTGTCCTGTGTTGTGGCACAGCTCCCTCTCTCCAACATTGGCATAGGACGTGATGAAGAGGCTGTAGTGAGGTGTCTTTACAGCACTTTATGAAGTCGGGTGGTATCCCATCGGCGCCAGGGCCTTTTCTGCTGGCGAGGCTGTCAGTTGCTTTGTAGAGCTCAGCAAAAGCTCTTTAAATAATAACTTTATTAAAAAAATAAATTCAAATGATGCTCTGTGTGTGGTAAATGAACTATTTGAACTTTTGTGTGAATACACTGGTGGGATCTCGGACTGTTTATACATCTTGATGACGTGAATGAAACGCTGGATGTTCGACTCTTCAGGAACCGACTCTGTGTTCGGGTGAATCGAGTCTCGGTGCGCTCGGAAGGAAACCCAGGGTGCTCGGGACGCGCGTTGTGATTTCCTCTCTGTCCACACGACTGAGAGCGAGCACGGGGACACCGCGGAATGAGAGCGGAGTGCGCGTGCAGCATTTCCCCTGCACAGCTCGAGCTCTTTTAACGATGGACTGCAACGTCAGCAGCACACGCACAACTTCCGCCGGTTCCCGCTTACCGGAGCGCCCCAGTGTCGCCCTGGTCTCTCAGTCCTCGGTGTCCCCGAAGAGACCTACGCAGCACAACGGTTCGAGGAGCACGAATGAGCCAGCGGAGCATGAGTCCGACCTCTGGGACCCGGTCAAGCTGGAGCGCGTTTGGAGAGACAGCGGCTTGAACAGTGGGAACGCGGCCAGGTTCGATGGGAGTTCGGTGTCGATCTGCCGGTTCTGCCTTTGAACCGACCTTCTGTGACGCGGCGGTCCCTCTGCTATTCGAAACCGACAGGCTCGCGGGTGAGCGCGCGCACGCTGTGCGTTACACGGTTGCTTGGGCTCGCACGCGATTATTAACGCCGTGGCGACCCGAACAGAAACCGGCTTCCTGTTGGAGCCGACTTCAGAACCACAGCTTCATCATCGGTCACAGAAAATGCTCCAGATTACACAGCGGGCTGAGCAAACTTAACAACAACAACAACAGCAACAATAACAATAATAATAATAATAATAATAATAATAATAATAATAACGATAACAACAATAACAATAATAAGAGAAAGAAGAGGTGTGAGTAAAAAAAAAAAAAAAAATCACTGGACTCACAGGACCCAGAATGGACCAGGTACTGAACAGGCCACTCAGGGTGAGGCTGGTGTTTTCTTTTCCTCTCACAGAGAGAAGGAACCAAAGAGGTGAAGAAGCGTGTGCAGGCAGGTTGGCATGGATGGAGAAAAGTGTGCGGTGTGATGTGTGATAGGAGAGTATCGGCAAGACTGAAAGGAAAAGTGTACAAGACGGTGTTGAGGCCAGCGATGTTGTATGGGTTAGAAACAGTGGCCCTGGGGAAAACACAGGAGGCAGAGCTGGAGGTAGCAGAGATGAAAATATTGAGGTTCTCTTTGGGAGTAACGAGGATGGATAGGATCAGGAATGAGCACATCAGAGGGACAGCACATGTAAGATGTTTTGGAGATAAAGTCAGAGAGGCTAGATTGAGATGGTTTGGACATGTACAGAGGAGGGATAGTGAGTATATTGGTAGTAGGATGCTGAGGTTGGAACTACCAGGCAGAAGGTCGAGAGGAAGACCAAAGAGATGATTCATGGGTGTGGTGAAGGAGGACATGAAGGTGGGTTGGAGTAAGAGTAGAAGATGCAGAGGACAGGGTGAGATGGAGGTGGATGATTCACTGTGGCGACCCCTGAAGGGAACAGCCAATAGGAAAAGAAGAAGATTTTGATTTGTGAGAAAGTGCCATCCCTGTTCAGTCCAACCTGACCACCCCACAAAATCTGCACACCTGTACTTTCAGGAACGTCTAAAAACCTGTCAACCCCTTTATTATCACACAAGGGTCGAAGATTTTTTAACTTTCTTCAAGTGTTAGATATGTGAGCTGAAAGCATTTCCTTAATTTTAATAATTGTAAACATTAGATGGGACTTTTCCACATTTCTAAACAGCTCAGTGTCACGTTTTTTTTTTTTACAAAGAAGGAACGTGATCCATCAGTGACTCAGAAACTGACCCGAGTTTTAACCTCTGAACACTGACACCATGCATCAGAGAGAGAGAGAGAGTGAGAGACAGAGTGAGAGAGACAGAGAGAGAGAGAGAGTGAGAGCAACAGAGTGAGAGTGAAAGAGAGAGAGAGAGAGAGAGAGAGAGACAGAGTGACAGAGAGACAGAATGAGACAGAGTGAGAGTGAGACAGAGAGAGTGAGAGCAACAGAGAGATAGAGTGAGACAGAGACAGAGAGAGCATGAGAGTGAGAGAGAGAGAGACAGAGTGAGAGAGAGAGAGACAGAGAGAGTGAGAGCAACAGGGAGAGAGAGACAGAGTGAGAGTGACAGAGAGACAGTGAGAGAGAGCGACAGAGAGTGAGAGTGACAGAGAGAGAGAGAGACAGAGTGACAGAGAGAGAGAGAGACAGAGAGAGAGTGACAGAGAGAGAGTGAGAGAGAGAGAGACAGAGTGAGAGCAACAGAGAGAGAGAAACAGTGAGAGCGACAGAGTGAGAGAGCGAGAGAGAGTGTGTGAGAGAGAGAGAGAGAGAGAGAGAGAGAGAGACCGAGTGAGAGAGAGACAGAAAGCAACAGAGAGAGAGAGTGAAAGCAACAGGGGGGAGAGAGACAGAGTGAGAGTGACAGAGAGACAAAGTGAGAGAGAGAGAGACAGAGTGAGAGCGACAGAGAGTGAGAGCAACAGAGTGAGAGAGCGAGAGTGAGACAGAGTGAGAGCAACAGAGAGAGAGAGAAACAGTGAGAGCGACAGAGTGAGAGAGCGAGAGAGAGTGTGAGAGAGAGAGAGAGAGAGAGAGAGAGAGAGACCGAGTGAGAGAGAGACAGAAAGCAACAGAGAGAGAGAGTGAAAGCAACAGGGGGGAGAGAGACAGAGTGAGAGTGACAGAGAGACAAAGTGAGAGAGAGAGAGACAGAGTGAGAGCGACAGAGAGTGAGAGCAACAGAGTGAGAGAGCGAGAGTGAGACAGAGTGAGAGCGAAAGAGAGAGAGAGAGAGAGAGAGAGAGAGAGAGACAGAGTGACAGAGAGTGCAAGAGTGAGAGAGAGAGAGAGAGAGAGACAGAGTGAGAGAGCGTGAGACCAACACAGTGAGAGAGAGAGACAGAGTGAGAGTGAGAGAGACAGAGTGAGAGAGAGAGAGACAGAGTGAGAGCAACAGAGAGAGAGAGACAGAGTGCGAGAGAGAGAGACAGAGTGAGAGAGAGAGACAGAGTGAGAGAGAGAGACAGAGTGAGAGTGACAGAGAGAGAGAGAGACAGAGTGAGAGTGACAGAGAGAGACAGTGACAGAGTGAGACAGACAGAGAGAGAGAGAGAGAGGGAGAGAGACAGAAAGCAACAGAGAGAGAGAGAGAGAGAGAGAGAGAGAGAGAGGGAGAGAGACAGAAAGCAACAGAGAGAGAGAGAGAGAGAGAGAGAGAGAGAGAGCAACAGAGAGAGGGGGTGGTGGTGGTCCTGTAATGGTAAATAGTCCACTCTGGGGAATTTGGAGAGTCATGTATTCCTGTTTCTCTGTTTATTATTGACTCGGGTTGTTTTCTCGTTTGTTCTCAGGGAGAGGAACTGGAGTTTTCTCACAGACTTTGATTGTGCTGGTAAGAGCTCCGTTTGTGGATCTTTGCAGAATGAAGAGCTTTCATTGTGAGTTTTAGTCTGGAAGGGAAATCTCTGTGTGTACTCAGGTGGCTGAAAGAAATGCTCATGGCTCGCGTACACGTTCAGAATGCACCTTGGAAATGACATTTCGAGATTCAACAAGGTTTTCTAAAACTGCAGCCTGCAAGAATTACAACGCACTCACAAACCAACGACTGTAGTTCTAAAAAGTAGGCGGTACTGTGGACGCCCTGAGCACACGTGCATTCATAATTTTTTCTGATTTGATTTCTTGCAATAACTGGATAATTATGTTGTTTTCTTGTGATCAAAATGTATTGATTCGACCTTGAGGTTTTTGTGTGTAATTTTCTTGGAATACAAATTCAAATTAAATTACGGACACAGGAATTATTGAACAAATTCTTTAACAGTTTTGAAATGGAATATTTTTGAAGTGTCATATTACAGCAGGGCCGTACTTTGTTTTCAGTTCATCAGTTCATTTTCTGTACCCGCTTAATCCTAATTTGGGTCGCGGGGAGGCTGGTGCCCATCCCAGCCAACTTCGGGCGAGGGCAGAGTACACCCTGGACAGCTCGCCAGGCCATCGCAGGGCGGAAACACGCTGACGGCTTTGCAGCCTACTCTTGTCGAAAGTCAGCAATGGTTCTTTTACATGCCTCACACCATAGACAGTGAGAGACATGGCCGGCCTTTGATAACCCAGTTAGCTGCACTGGGGGGGGGGGGGGACAGTGACAACCTTGTGGAGAGTGGGACTCGAACCCCCAACCTTTGGATCAGCGATCCAGCGCCCTATACCACTAGACCACCACTGCCCCGAGTACTTTGTTTTTTTTTTTTTTAATCTCTTGGTGGAGGTTTGCATTCTATGAGTTGTCTTGTTTATTTCTGAAGTTTCTGCACATGAGACCCAGACGGTAAAAACGCATTTAGTTTCCTAATGCTATATGGCCTGCCATGCTAGCACGAGCTTCAGTGTTGGGAATGTAGAGATTTATTTCATAATAAAGCATGAATCAACAGTAATGATCATAACAACACCAACCTGAGTGAAAACATGCTAGTCGGACCCGTTACAACCGGTTAGCGTGATCTCATCTTGTGTAATCGAGCATTTTGACATTGATTTATGTCCCTCGGTTGTTTTTCATCTTTCAGGGTCATCCCAGGACAGAGGCACCGCTCCCTAGCTACATCTCTCTGTATTCCGAAACGCCCCCCAACACCAGTAACCAGATGTTTGGCAGTCGATTATGCACCGAGCTTGGTAAAGAGCTGATGCGAATGGACAGGCTGCTGTTGCTAATGACGACACGCCAAAGGTCCAAACCGAGTCCTGACATGCAGCCCTGCTGATCAAGAGTTGCGATCTGCTGATGGGTCTCAAACAAACTGCACACAGGGGCTTGTGTTACTTTTTTCTGATTGAGGTTATCAGCAGGTTTGTTTTATTCTGTTTTTTTGTTGTTGTTGTTTCGGTGAGGATGATGAGGAGATTTTCAATCCATCTCATGATCACTATTCTTTCTACAACAAAAATACCAGCGTGGCTCGGCAGCGTGGGAACACTGGTGTAAAAGTGGGAGTTGTGCGAGTCTGCGTCCCAATCTGCGCTGGAAAGTGTTCATAGCTGCTGCACTTACACATACCGTTCCTCTCACATTCTCGATAAAAGCATCTCTGAAAGCATGTTGGATCTTCACGACTGGAGGAAGCATCATTTATAGCTGCTATCACATCAAAATAAAAACTAGTGTCACCAGTGGCAGGCATTTGGTACCCGGGCCTTCAGTCGGACTTAACGGACTTAAAATCCACCTCGTGATGCCACCACTGTCATGTTGCAGTTATAAAAACCATCAATAATATAAAAAATATAGATATAACAAGGCGTGGCACTTTGTGGCATTTCATGCACTACTGCTCGTAATTCTGAACATTACATAACTTTGAGCGGCGTGTACCGGTGGAAGCCGTGGGCAAATTTGAAATGTTAGAAGTGTTAGAACTTCCTCCTCCTCTCCTTACGATGTCCAGCTTTTCTAAATAAGTCCACCTTGAAAATGGATTTTTAATAATTAAGTCCAACACGAAGTCAATTTCTTTCCCTCCGTCAGACACTGTGGGGATAAAAAAAACCTCGAACTTAATGTATTGTGTACGGGTCATGACAGACTAGTCGGCTGGTTTTGCTCTGACCAGTCAGTCAGACGACGGAAAACTGCCGATGTTATTGTGGGCCAGTCGGACCTGTGAGGCGAATCTGAAATCTGATTGGTTAAAGAAACGGCCCCGTTGCTAATATAGTTTAAGTGACCTCGGCCAGCGCTACTGATTCGGAAGGTTCTGGGCGGATTAGATTGACATGGCAGCACTTGGGAGCTGAAATCTGATTGGACAAAAAAAAAAATCTAATATTCACCTACACAAACTGGAAGCAGTGCATAAAAGAGACGGCACGAAATTCAGAGAACTGACTGCTGGGAATAAATGAATACAACTGAATGGATCAAATATTAGAATTTAAGTTGTAAATGCAGGTCGGCGTTCAGGCAGCAGAGGAGGTTTTACTGGCCCTGACCACTGAGTGTCACGCCACAATGTAATTATAATTATGATGCTGCAGGCTATTTTAATACATATGTAATCCTTTGTAAACACCGTTGTTGTGTAAGAGAAAGAAAATACACGCAGCTCTGGGAATGCTAAAGCGGCTTCATCACGCCACCCTGCATAATACAACTGTCATGTAAATATACACGGCATATTATTTCAAATATAAAATTCAATCGATATCATCGTAGCTGTCCACGGTGCAAACACTGAGCCGTTATTGAGGCTTTTCAGGAGAAAAAGATGTAAACATGTAAACATATCATGCAACTCATTTTGCAATTTTCATGTCATCTTCAGTTTTATCACAAATAATACCTCGGAAGGTTTTTTTTTTTTTACTCTGCTGCAAAATCTGACATTTCAGAATATCCTGCCAAATCCTGGAGAGAGTCTGGTGTCTAGGTTTTTGATATTCTGGTTACAAACTGATTGGTAGACTTGTACCAGATAACAGCTGAACATCACAGCTCGTGCAACAAGTCATTCCAAAAAGAAAACATTTCTAAATGGTACGGATGGCTTTATATTTTTTTTCACGAGGATTTGTAGTGCGTATGGTTTTGGGATTCTGTCGATTGGTTCATCAGCTGATGTTGATTATCAGCAGCTCGTTCTGCTTCTTATTAATTTCTTCTATTCTATCATAGTGGATTCTCTCTCTGTGTGTATAATACAAACAGCCACAGCCAGTGCGACAAAAAAAGGGAAACCATCTCTCCTGTTCTTCTTTTCCTGCATTATTATTATTATTATTATTATTATTATTATTATTATTATTATTATTGATGTGGTGAACGGGTTTGTAATTGCTTGCTCCTCAGAATGTTGTTGATTATGTGAGGGTTTATATCTGCAGTTTGTCGGGGCTTTCAGAGAGAAAACGAATGTGGGCGATGGAGGTGAGATCACATCTCGGCGTGTTCCCGTCTCAGTGAAACGGTTCTGATGCTGTGATGTTGCTTCGATTCGTCACCGACTGACTCACACCTCATGCCTGGGAAACAGGTGCACCGAGGATTCGTCAGAATATGATGAACCGGCTGACTTCTGGGTTTTATTCTGCAATCCAACGATGAGAATGATCGAGGTGGGGCTGAAATGGGAGGCTGGCAGACGGCGCTGCTGATACTTTAGAGTTCTTACGCCAAGACTTAACAAAGAGTCTCATGAATGGTTGTGGTTGCATTACTTTAGGTTCGGCGGAACGGTTAGACTTTGCAAGTGTAAAGAGAGAGGCGGATCGTCACGTGAGATACTGATGCAAACAAATAGAACAGCTTCTCCTACTGACTGAGAGATAATATCAAACATTCACTGGAACGCCATCAAAACTACAAATGTAGCTCATGAGAACTAGATTAAAAAAAAAAACATTGAGTTTTATTACATGTATTATATAATTTTAAAAGTTAATTGGCTCACCATAATAATCTACATGTCTGAAGCATTAAAATTGATTAGATGTACAATTGGCTTTCATTAATTCGTGCTTCATCATTTCTTTAACTTCTTTATTCAACCAAAAAAAAAACCCCCAACAACAACAACAACAACAAAAACCCAAAACAAACAAACAAAAAAAAAACAAAACAAAGTTTATTATCCATATTAAAACCGAATGTTAGGAATATGACAAAGTTTGGTGTTTATCTGTGCTACTTTATTGACATGACCATATTTCTGATTTTAAGTGTTTACACATCATGATTAAGGTCCCAGAAAGCATCGCTACTCAAACTTAACTCAATTCTGCACCAGCACTGAAATCAGCTCCCATTAAAAATCACTTTTTTTCAAATGTGTCATAAATTAATTTAAACGGTTGAAATAAAAGTTAAAGTTTCCACCAGTAACAGCTGTCCACTAGAGGGCACGATGATCAAAACCGTCTCCAAAACATCTTACATGTGCTGTCCCTCTGATGGACTCATTCCTGATCCTATCCATCCCGGTTACTCCCAAAGAGAACCTCAACACTATGATCGGGTATTTATGAGTAACAGCAAGTTCTGTCCACTAGAAGGCACTGTGATCAGGTACAGCAGGGGTCACCAAACCTTTTTGAAACTGAGAGCTACTTCTTGGGTACCAATTAATGCGAAGGGATACCAGGTGGATACACACGTCTGAAATTACAAATTTGCTCAATTTACCTTTAATAATATGTTATTATTAATAATTAATGATCTTCATCTATGTGGATATATTGATTTGATTTAAAAATATATTAAAAAAAATAGATGCAGCTCAATGGAGAGAATTAAATACAGTCAAACCCTACCTACGAAATCAACGTGTTCCAGAGCCGTTTTCGTAATGCGGGGATTTCGTCAGTAGGGGTCGCATTTTACATGTTAAACGCCGAATTCATTCCAAGGCTCCAGTCTTTGGACTAGATAAACCCCATAAACCCTTTAAACATGATTAAAAGTACACCAATTTTGTATGAAATATGTGTTAAAAGTAAAAGAAAATTGTTTATAAAACCATTTAAACATTTAATTAACATATTAAACCATTTTATTAACATTTATTAATCAAACCATTATTAAACATTTTTAATTAACACACACACACACACACACACACACAACTCTCTCTCCTCTCTCTCTCTCTCTCTCTCTCTCTGTCTCTATCTATCTCGCTCTCTCGCGCTGCGGGCCATGCCCGTTTGACGTGGAATTCAAAGAGCACTCCCTGCTTGACAAGGAGATTCAAACTCAACTTTAATTTGATTCCTTGAGGGATCGGAATTCCAGATGAGCTCAAATGCGCCACATTTATTAAACATTTACTGAATTAAAACAACTTAAAAAACTAAAGCGTGAAGCTTCCTTCTGTCTCTATCTGGGAGGCCAGCAGGGCGGGATGTTAAGAAACAGACAATGAGAGAGCAACTTGTGCACCGTGTGAAATTTTGATTGGCATGTTTGAATTTTGAATTTCTTTTCATAAGAGGGGGTTGTTTCGAATCTCAGGGACGGAAACTCAGGAAAATGATCTTCGTGACCCGGGGTTTTGTACCCAGGGCTTTTGTACCCAGGGGTATTCGTAAGAAGGGGCCAACCATATATGTCTCGCATGTTTGGGGGTGTGTCTCTGGGTTGATTGACATTCCTGAACTGGAGTGAGGGACAGCAGGTGTTTTGATGGAGATCACAAGTGTCATGACCGGATAACTGGAGTTTAATGGAAGTCGATGGAACCGGAAATCTTTGGTGATGTTGCGCTTTAATAAACTTTATATATACAGTATATATATATATATATATATACCAATGTTTCGTATCAAACTTTATTATAAATCTGAGATTTATTGTTTTTCATTTGTTGGAATGTATAAAAGTAGAGATGAACAGACATAAATCCCTCGGTTGATGGATAAATAAATAAAAAGCACAGATAGATATATTTATTACTAAACTAATTCATTTATATATATATATATATATATATATATATATATATATATATATATATATAATCATTCGAAGAAAAATTTTTTGCTCCAACAGAAACACAGATCTGGTGCAAATGTAAAAAGCCATGAAATAATCTAAGCGAGACAGAAGCGAGTCGCAGCCAATCAGTGCAGTATATTCACTAAAACCCGTTTATTCTTATCAGAGTCAGAGTCATAATCGAGTGTTTTATACGAATATTACAGTGAAATACAGGAGCTTGGATCTGTAGAATAAATGTACATGTGGCTTCCTGAATGCGATGGGTTACTGATCTGAAGGTCAGCAGCTTCACTACCTCTTATCAGCACTATGGGCCCTTGAGCAAGGCCCCTAATTCTCAATTCCTCAGGCGTAAAAAAAAAAAAAAAAAGATTGTAAGTTGCTGTGGATAAGAGTGTCAGCCAAATGAAATGAAAGAGTATAATATACTTATATAGTAACAACCAAATTTCAACAAATTTAAAATTAGTATTGTTGCTATAATTTATTTATAAATAATCGGAGTGGTTTTTAAATGGTAAATAACTCATGTATTTTTATGATTATGAAGCAGTTGTCATTGTTGATGATGATGATGATGATGATGATGATGATTGTTGTGCTTCGGACTTGTAATGACAATACTGTAACAAAACTTCAATGGGTTATTTAAATAACAAAAAAGCAATAAACATATTTTTATAAAGTCTACAAATATTGTTAAAGTTTAAAATGTGCCTGTGTTATATCAATGAAACTGCTCCAATAATAAACCCACTGAATTTGCGGAAGCAGAAAACGAAGCCTGCGAGTTGTGTTCTCTTTCCAAGAGGCTCATGGGTAAGCAACGCTGTCGTCGTGCTGATGACGTCAGAGGAGAATAATTCGGAGGGACCTGCTGGAATTCCGAGGAAGCGTGCAGCGTTCAAGCTCGCCGCGAAACTTTCGGTGTTGGATCGTTTCGGATGTGACGTTTGAATCGAGTGAATCATGTGCAGAACCAACTGAGCGTGTTCTCTGCTCAATTCAAAATCGAAACCTTCCCCGTCATCAGCATCGGTGACCGCAGCCTGCACACTTCAGGAAAACGTTCGTGGTGAACAGTTTCACCAATTATTTCATACACAACTTTATTCATCGCCACATTTACACGCAGATTTTATATGGAGACCAGTTTTGTTTTGCATAAGACTTTCCTCCGGTAGAAGTTCACACGTGGACCTGAGACACTCAAGTGCTTTCACTGTGACGTGTACAAGCTTGAAGTTGGGACTGACCAACATGACAACACAATCAAACTGAAGAGACAAATCATGACGTCACTGACACTGTGTGTGTGTGTATGTGTGTGTGTGTGTGTGTGTGTGTGTGTGTGTGTGTGTGTGTGTGTGTGTTATTTAGTGACTGGATTGGTCCAGGAAAAATATAATGGGTCAAAATGCATTGCTGAGTTGTTCCGGATCAGCACCTCTCTGACAGCAGTACCTCAGGTCCGAACCGGAACTGCAGAAGATCAAAGCTCGGATGTGAAATGTGAATGAACAGTTCTGACCCATACGTTAAAAAGAGCCTGTGACCCTTTACAACCTTTTAATAAACAGCATGACCCCAAAAATCTCCCCAATTAAAAAAGGTTAAAGTTCAACTAATTATCATTTACGCACACGATACTTCGGGGGACTGAGGGGGCAGTGTTCAGGTCTGTTAATGGCCCAACCCCAATTTGAACACCTTGATCGTGAATAAACTGACCAGCAGTTTGAGTAGGACAGAGCGATGGCACACACAGGTTGAAGATCATTGAAAGTTCTGAGGGAACTGGGTCATCGCGCGGTCATGCTGGGTGACACCCCGTTCCGCTGACATCACTGCTTTGTGATTTTTGTTTTTTTTTTTTAATGTGATGCTGCCTCCTTAAATCCCGAGTGTATTCTCATTCGCCCCAAACGTTTGAAACCCTGAAGATTGTTATTCAGCAGAAGGTCGCTGCCGTTCCACCTGACACCACCGGTCAGGCCAGGACGGCCTTCAGAAACCACCTCCATGAGTGTTTCAACAACGACAGCCACCGTTTGGGGGACGACTGTCCTAAATCATGGTGAATAAAAACCGTATTGAGTGAAGTTTCTGGTCGGCAAATAATAATTTGATGAACTTTCATGATTATTTTGTATTGTGTCTCTTTGTGCTTGATCAGGGACACTGGGCATTTGTGTACGTTTTTGGGAACGAGCTTTTACTCGCCCCTTTTCTAGATATAAAAATAAAGATGTTAAAAGTACCCCATGCAGTTTATTCCCAGGATGTGAACAGGACACAGGGGGTCCAAAAAAAAAAAAAAAAAAAAAAAATCACCGGACTCACAGGACCCAGAATGGACCAGGTACTGAACAGGCCACTCAGGGTGAGGCTGGTGTTTTCTTTTCCTCTCACAGAGAGAAGGAACCAAAGAGGTGAAGAAGCGCGTGCAGGCAGGTTGGAATGGTTGGAGAGAAGTGTCCGGTGTGATGTGTGATAGGAGAGTATCGGCAAGAATGAAGGGAAAAGTGTACAAGACGGTGTTGAGGCCAGTGATGTTGTATGGTTTAGAGACAGTGGTCCTGGGGAAAAGACAGAAGGCAGAGCTGGAGGTAGCAGAGATGAAAATGTCGAGGTTCTCTTTGGGAGTAACGAGGATGGATAGGATCAGAAATGAGTCCATCAGAGGGACAGCACATGTAAGACGTTTTGGAGACAAAGTCAGAGAGGCCAGATTGAGATGGTTTGGACATGTACAGAGGAGGGATAGTGAGTATATTGGTAGTAGGATGCTGAGGTTGGAACTACCAGGCAGAAGGTCAAGAGGAAGACCAAAGAGAAGATTCATGGATGTGGTGAAGGAGGACATGAAGGTGGGTTGGAGTAAAGAGTAGAAGATGCAGAGGACAGGGTGAGATGGAGGCAGATGATTCGCTGTGGCGAGCCCTGAAGGGAACAGCCGAAAGGAAAAGAAGAAGAGAGAAGGTACCAGACTTGACTACTTTTGGGTTGTAAAAAGGGAACTGTCACGTGTTTGGACTTCCGTTCGGGGTGCAGTGGTGCTTGATGCTTTATTTATTGCTGGACAGTCCGGCAGCTTTATTTCAGTGTGCGCTCAGAGCTGGTATTTACGGTAATTCGTGCAGAAGCACTTGAACGCTGCACGGCCGTGGCAGGGACCGAAGCCGCGAGCAGCCTGATGAAGTGATCAGCGAGCGCAACGCGGCGCTCTTCCGGTTCCTCCGCGGCGTCGGGCAGCCAGAAGTCGGTCGCGCTCCGGGGGTGGAGGACTGGATGGAGGGAGTCGGACCGAGGAGCCGCGGCGGTGGAGAGGTGCACAAGCGCTCGGAGAGGACGAGAGGAGGAACGGGAGAAGGGGGCGGGGCAGTTGGAAAGAACGCCCCCTTCTCATCACCCCTTCCGAAAAAAAAAAAAAAAAAAAAAAAAACCGAAAAATTACAACAATTTCCCCCCGAATTTCTGGAGCTGAGGAACTTGAGCAGCATGGCGCAGCGGACCGGGCCGGGGTCCTGCCCCACGGTCCAAACTTAATTCGAGGAGCACTTCCGGTGGGATTGAGCCAGGGCTCGGTTTTGTTCTTGGTGGGAGAGCCGAGAAAAGCCGCCGGGCCGGGACGGAGCGCCGTTTGCTGTCGTCTGCTGGGCTTCTAATGCCGAGTCGTCGCGCGGGACTCGAACCTTCCGAGCATCGCGTGCTGTGAGGTTCCGATCATGTCTTCGGGAGCCGAGAGCAGGATGGAGAAGCGGCTGCGGAAGCTCGAGGCCATGATCCGGGACGCGCGCGCCGCCGTCAACCTGGAAACTTTACTGGTGAGTCCAGCGGCTCGTCCGCGCCTTTCTTCCTTCTTTCGGTTCCGTTCGTGCTCGCGGTGCTCCCGGTGCTCCCGGTCCTCTCGGTGCTCCCGGTGCTTCCGGTTCCAGGAAAAACGAGCCGCTGCAGAGTGCCACGCGGTGACTGAAGATGGACCCGAACCATGCTCGGTCCGGTCGGGGTTGATTCTGCACTGGTTTCTCATCGCGGACTTTCGCGACGGTTCCGACCAGCTGCTCCGTTTCCACCCGCCTCGCGCCAAATATAGTCATGTTCCCGAACTTTCTCTGGGCTCCTGCTGCTTCCTGCACACGACCGAGCTGCTCGGGATCATGCTGCTTTTCTTTCTTTTGTTTGTTTGTTTGTTTGTTGTGGTGCAGCGCAGTTCCCTTTCCGCGTGCAGGTAAAGTTGACAGGCAGCCGCAGTGCACGCGCAGTCCAGCTCGCACTGTTTACCGAACACAGCACGTGTTTCCGCCAGACGCGCATCCGCACCTTCTTCTGTCCATCACCGTCTGGAACACGTCGGGCTCGTGCAGACGTCTGCAAAGGTCCGGAAGTCCTGCTCGGACAGTTTCCATACTCTAACAGACCAGTGTGTGTGTGTGTGTATTTTGTGTTGTTTTGGGTGTGTGTGTGGTGTGTGTGTGTGTGTGTTTACATTCATGAGAAGTACAAGTTCAGATCCACCACCATCAAACATATCCTGGATCAGATCCGTCAAATCCTGCAGGATACCTGAGCACAGCAGCGTGTTCCAAACCCGTCCTCTGCACGTCCCAAAATCATTCACATCCGATTGGTGAAGCAAATCCCAGATTGTTACTTGTGCAGCTCAGACCGGACCCCCCAGCCCCACTCCCACCCCCACCCCCACCTCACCCCCCCACGTCAGACACATTGGAAGAAAGATCTGAATCGAGTCTGATATCTGGACGTTTGATTTGCATCTGAACACTCCCTTCCTGTTCAGAACTTCCTGTTCAGAGATCAGCATCATGTTGTTATGCAACACTTTTTTGTTCTCAGGCAAAACTCACCAACAACCCTGACTTGTGATCATCTGCAAGGGTGATGGGCTTCATGCCTGGTTTCTATAACCGCGGTGGTGCTGTGGGGAGATAGTTTGCGTTCTGCACCGACAATGATGTAAATATGAGAGTCTGGTCTGGCTCATGTCTCGGCTGTGAGAGACTTTCTGAATGATGCGTCTGTGATGTGACGGTCCCAGTGCCACATATCAATGGCAATTGAGGGCTTTTTTTATGTGAGAATCCTACACCTCCATCAGTACACACACACACACACACACCTCCATCAGGACACACCTCCATCAGTACACACACACACACACCTCCATCAGGACACACCTCCATCAGGGGACACACACACACACACACACACACACACACACACACACCTCCATCAGGACACACCTCCATCAGGACACACACACACACACACACACACACACCTCCATCAGGACACACACACACACACACACACCTCCATCAGGACACACCTCCATCAGGACACACACACACACACACACACACACCTCCATCAGGACACACCTCCATCAGGACACACACACACACACACACACCTCCATCAGGACACACCTCCATCAGGACACACACACACACACACACACACACACCTCCATCAGGACACACCTCCATCAGGACACACACACACACACACACCTCCATCAGGACACACCTCCATCAGGACACACACACACACACACACACACACACACACACCTCCATCAGGACACACCTCCATCAGGACACACACACACACACACACACACACACACACACACACCTCCATCAGGACACACACACACACACCTCCATCAGGACACACCTCCATCAGGACACACACACACACACACACACACCTCCATCAGGACACACCTCCATCAGGACACACACACACACACACACACACCTCCATCAGGACACACCTCCATCAGGACACACACACACACCTCCATCAGGACACACACACACACACACACACACCTCCATCAGGACACACACACACACACACACACACACCTCCATCAGGACACACACACACACACACACACACACACACACACCTCCATCAGGACACACACACACACACACACACACACACACACCTCCATCAGGACACACACACACACACACACACACACACACACCCCTCCATCAGGACACACACACACACACACACACACACACACACACACCTCCATCAGGACACACACACACACACACACACACACACACACACACCTCCATCAGGACACACCTCCATCAGGACACACACACACACACACACACCTCCATCAGGACACACACACACACACACACACACACACCTCCATCAGGACACACACACACACACACACACACCTCCATCAGGACACACACACACACACACACACACACCTCCATCAGGACACACACACCTCCATCAGGACACACACACACACACACACACACACACCTCCATCAGGACACACACACACACACACACACACACCTCCATCAGGACACACCTCCATCAGGACACACACACACACACACACACACCTCCATCAGGACACACACACACACACACACATACACACCTCCATCAGTACACACTTCCATCAGGACACACACACACACACCTCCATCAGGACACACACACAAACACACACACACACACACACACCTCCATCAGTACACACCTCCATCAGGACGCACACACACACACACACACACACACACACACACACACACACACACACACCTCCATCAGTACACACCTCCATCAGGACACACACACACACACACACACACACACACACACACACCTCCATCAGTACACACCTCCATCAGGACACACACACACACACACACACACCTCCATCAGTACACACCTCCATCAGGACACACACACACACACACACACACACACACACACACACACACCTCCATCAGTACACACCTCCATCAGGACACACACACACACACACACACACACACACCTCCATCAGGACACACATACACACACCTCCATCAGTACACACCTCCATCAGGACACACACACACACACACCCCTCCATCAGTACACACCTCCATCAGTACACACCTCCATCAGTACACACACACCTCCCATCAGTACACACCTCCCATCAGTACACGTACACACCTCCATCAGTACACACACACACGTCCATCAGTACGCACCTCCATCAGTACACACACACACGTCCATCAGTACGCACCTCCATCAGTACACACACACACGTCCATCAGTACGCACCTCCATCAGTGTACACACACACACACACGTCCATCAGTACGCACCTCCATCAGTGTACACACACACACACACACGTCCATCAGTACGCACCTCCATCAGTGTACACACACACACACGTCCATCAGTACGCACCTCCATCAGTGTACACACACACACACGTCCATCAGGACACACACACACACACACACACACCTCCATCAGGACACACACACACACACACACACACACACCTCCATCAGGACACACCTCCATCAGGACACACACACACACCTCCATCAGGACACACACACACACACACACACACACACACACACATACCTCCATCAGGACACACACACACACACACACACATACCTCCATCAGGACACACACACACACACACACACACACACACACACCTCCATCAGGACACACACACACACACACACACACACACACCTCCATCAGGACACACACACACACACACACCTCCATCAGGACACACACACACACACACACACACACACACACACACACCTCCATCAGGACACACACACACACACACACACACACACACACACACACACACCTCCATCAGGACACACACACACACACACACACACACACACACACCTCCATCAGGACACACACACACACACACACACACACACACCTCCATCAGGACACACACACACACACACACACACACACACACACCTCCATCAGGACACACACACACCCACACACACACACACCTCCATCAGGACACACCTCCATCAGGACACACACACACACACACACACCTCCATCAGGACACACACACACACACACACACACACACACACACATACACACCTCCATCAGTACACACTTCCATCAGGACACACACACACACACACCTCCATCAGGACACACACACAAACACACACACACACACCTCCATCAGTACACACCTCCATCAGGGCACACACACACACACACACACACACACACACACCTCCATCAGTACACACCTCCATCAGGACACACACACACACACACCTCCATCAGTACACACCTCCATCAGGACACACACACACACACACACACACACCTCCATCAGTACACACCTCCATCAGGACACACACACACACACACACACACACACACACACCTCCATCAGTACACACCTCCATCAGGACACACACACACACACACACACACACACACACACACACCTCCATCAGTACACACCTCCATCAGGACACACACACACACACACACACACACACACACCTCCATCAGTACACACCTCCATCAGGACACACACACACACACACACACACACACACACACACCTCCATCAGTACACACCTCCATCAGGACACACACACACACACCTCCATCAGTACACACCTCCATCAGGACACACACACACACACACACACCCCTCCATCAGTACACACCTCCATCAGTACACACCTCCATCAGTACACACACACCTCCCATCAGTACACACCTCCCATCAGTACACGTACACACCTCCATCAGTACACACACACACACGTCCATCAGTACGCACCTCCATCAGTACACACACACACGTCCATCAGTACGCACCTCCATCAGTACACACACACACGTCCATCAGTACGCACCTCCATCAGTGTACACACACACACGTCCATCAGTATGCACCTCCATCAGTGTACACACACACACACACGTCCATCAGTACGCACCTCCATCAGTGTACACACACACACACGTCCATCAGTACGCACCTCCATCAGTGTACACACACACACGTCCATCAGTACGCACCTCCATCAGTGTACACACACACACGTCCATCAGTACGCACCTCCATCAGTATACACACACACACGTCCATCAGTACGCACCTCCATCAGTGTACACACACACACGTCCATCAGTACGCACCTCCATCAGTGTACACACACACACGTCCATCAGTACGCACCTCCATCAGTGTACACACGTAAGACGTCAGCTTATGCTCCGGGGTTTGGTGTGGGTCTTGTGGCCACTGTGGAACAGAAACATTCTTGAACTGCATCGTTTGCGGTTTTTCTTTCACTTCTTGAGAACAGTTTTAAGGTTCCACATGTAAACTTTTCTGGGTCCTTTTGAAGTAGAACCGTAGCCATGCGGACAGAAAATAATGTTGTTTGTGTCATTTTATTTTGAGAAATAAACATTGGTCATGCTGCCGGGTCCAAGAGGTCACCCATCCTCAGTGTGAGCGAGCCGGATCCACCACAGGGACACGGTGGATCTGGGAACACTGGGAATGAAGAGGGAATAGGGCCTACTGGGGAATCTGCTCCATCATGCACGTGTGTGTGTGTGTGTGTGTGTGTGTGTGTGTGTGTGTATGTGTGTTCGGTATTGTATGCTGTATCTCAGTATTTTCTCGTTGATCAGGATGTTCACACACCCTTCATCAGCTGTAGACAGGAAGTTGTATGTTGTTGTAAGTGTGTGTTGTTGTGGAGGACAGCTGTCTCCTCTGCATTCATTGGACAATGAAAGTGCATGTGTTTAATATTATGAATTCAATAGTTGCTTTGTATTTTTTGTGAACCCTTCAAAATTTGATCACGAAGAATTAACAAGGTTACCATGGCGATGGCATTCTCAGATATCAACTGATACCCGGTGTTAATTGCCATGATTTTTATATATTTTTTTAATATAATTATTTATTATTATTTTTGTTAGGGCGGCACGGTGGTGTAGTGGTTCGCACGTCTGCCTCACGGCAATAAGGTCCTGGGTTCGATTCCCGGCTCGTGCGTTTCTGTGCAGAATTTGTATGTTCTCGTTGTGCTTGGGTGGGTTTCCTCCGGGGACTCCGGTTTCTTCCCACAGTCCAAAAACATGCAGAGTCGGTTAATTGGCTGTTCCAAACCATAGTGAGGTTTGCGTAAGAACTGTAGTTAGCGTGAGATATCTCTCCGAAATCCTCCTTTAAAAGTCGCTCCGATCAGCCCAGACTGTGGAGATCAGTGGAATCCAGATGCAGGATGAATGTTGAAACGCTGTTTGCTGATAACAGGATGTTGTATGACCTGGTTGTTGTGATTAACCGCCAAACGGGAAGCCGCCATCGCATGAACAGGCCGTTCAATCAAGTGAGTGGGTTAGAGAGAGAGATACAGAGAGAGAGAGAGAGAGAGAGGGAGAGGGATAAGAGGAGTGATGAGACACACTGATGTGTTTACACCACACGCATCGACTTGCTCCTCAGTGGCCTTGCTGCTAATCGTCAGAAGCGCAGCCACACCGTCAAGCCGAGCGAACTGATAATGACTCGGCGACGTGTCGAGATGTGAGCCAGGAAATTCATCAACTCACTGCTGAGGAATGCAGCAATGAAAATAGCTTTTAATGAAGCTGCCTTCCCTTCTCCCATGACTCAGATAAATCTGTTGTGAGCGCGCGGCCGAATTACGCAACCTTCAGATGTGACACGGCTTTCAGGCATTGCTTTCGTAAAGGAGGAAGTACGTATGCCGTTTACCCCGTGTGGAGTCGATCAGCCACGACATGTTTGTCCTCCAATGTTTGTAGCTTTGTAGTGGAGCCGGACCTGCGACGCAAAGGTGGCGAACAAAGACCGAAAGCTTCTGATGCAGCGCGTCCGTACTGCATGAACAGTCAAAGATTTTACCAAAGTACGCAAACTTGTTGATTTTTTTTTTTTCAGGTGAACAATATCTAAATTGATTAGAAGCTCAGCTGAAAAGAAACGGGTTCACTTTGTTTGTGAAAAGCTGCTGCACAAGGTGTGAACGGGGGTGTGAGTATTGGCCCTACCATGGCCTGGTGCACTCTCCGGGGTGTTCCTCGTCCTGGCTCGGAGTCTGCTGAGATGCACATCAGCCTTCCTGTGACCCTCATTAGGATTAAGCGGGTTAGAAAATGAAGATGCTGCAGATGTGAAGAGATTGTGTAAATAAAAATTGGAACTAATCAGAGCAGGTACGATGTAAACACCACCGCGGTATTAACGTGAGAGAAGATTATCCCGCTAATGATTAGATGATCAAGCGCTTAATCCTCTTTCAAAGAGAACTGGTTTTAGCCTCAGAGGCCTGACCTGTGTGTGTGTGTCTGTGTGTCTGTGTGTGTGTGTGTGTGTGTTGCTGTGGGCAGTGGGCAGGCTATTCTGGGCTTGTACGGGCAGCTGGACCTTCCCGCCCCAACAGCGTCTCTGCTACCTTGCGGGCGTGCAGCAAGAATCGCTGCCGTGTTGTTGGTCATAGACCTGTAACCGTAGGGTCTGTGTACTCTGCATGTGAAGCCTGGATTCAACAGACTGCACTGAGGAAACCAAATGGTACAACGGGCAGAAAACCGATCACCAGAAATGTGCCATTGGAGCGCATCGGGCACGGCGAGACACCTGGGACGTGACATCCGTCTTTATCTCCAGCTGTCTAGACCTATTCTTGCCACTGAATTCAGCTGATCTTGGACCGGAGAGTGAGGTTGACGACGTGCAACTCTTCCTCACTTAAGATAAGATAAGATAGATAGAGTTTTATTAATCTCACAATGGAGAAATTCACTGTTACAGGCGCTTGAGGTACCATCAGTAGGGGGTGCAAAAATAGATACAAGTACAAACATACACACATACATATGTATTATATAAGTAAATAAATAAATAGATACATAAATAGTATAAATTAATATACAATAAAAAAAGAAAAGAAAGGAACAACTTTGTAGACTGGCCTATATTCAAGTGTATATGTATCTGAGGGCGGAGTAGATGGGTTGATGTGGTTCACAGTCAGTGGGGTAGATGTGGTTGATTAAAGTGCACGGGGGTTTTATTGCACATAACCGGTATTTTCACAGACAGTTACAAAGTGGCGTTGTACAGTCTGACAGCGGTGGGAATGAACGACCTGCGGTAGCGCTCCTTCCTGCACTGAGGATGTCTCAGTCGTCCACTGAAGGAGCTGCTCAGCTTCTCTACAGTCTGGTGCAGTGGGTGAGAGCTGTTGACCATGATGGATGTGAGCTTTGCTGCCATCCTCCTCTCATCCTCCTCTCTTTTTTCTGTGAACGTATTTTTGAACATGTTCAAAAGCACGTTCACGGAATATTTTGGCCTGCTGGAAGCATACGGAAGTGGAGGAAGACTTGAGGAATATCTCCGGAATGACATGGAATGACATGGAAGATGAGGGGAAAGATTGCGGAACGTTTGCGGATGACAATTTTGCTTCCGTAAGTGCCGCGGTTCAGTGAAATGGGGGTAGAAATCATTGCGCAAGACATCAGTGTTCCCTTATCCCGTCAGTGTATTTCTAAACTGACGTGAGGGGAGTGTGGCTTCTTCAGCAGGAAGGTAGAAAAGTAGCTGGCGGATGTAGAGAGGCGAGTTGAAAAGCGGCGTGTGTGGGTGTGAACACATCTCACATTCTAACTCGGTGCCATTTATAGCCTTTGTCCCTTTCTGGTTTATCTCAGCGAATGAGATATCTGTCTGTCTGTCTGTCTGTCTCTCTCTCTGTGTGTGTGTGTGTGTGTGTGTGTGTGTGTGTGTGTGTGTGTGTGGCGGTGGAGGTGTTGCTACTGGGAACATGTTGGAAAATGGTCCCTATCTCCTGATAGCATGTACACACACACACACCCAGTGTGCAAATAATGTGTGAGTGGCATGAGACGGAGTTAAATTGAGGAAGTGTTCAGTATCATATCACCGTGCTCAGTTTATATCTCTTTTATGAGCTGTAAACAAGTCCAGCCATTATTTATTCAGTTGTGTCTTATACAGCACCCCAAAATGTTTATGAACCCCAGGAGGACAAGTTGATGTCCATGATCCCGATACCACCATGAGTCTCACATGTCCTGTCTCACAAAGCGTGGGTTATATGGGGGACACTATGGCTTGACCGTCTTTCGAGTGGGCGTGTGAGCTGCTGGCGACGCCTTTTGAGATGCACATTAGCATGGCTGGATAACGGTATTCGCCTCACAGCGAGAAGGTCCTGGATTCAAGTCCTGGGCTCAGAGAAGGCATTTGTGTGGAGTTTGGATGTTCTTCCCATGCTTGCGCGGCTTTCATCAGGGACTCTGGTTGTTTCCCAGGGTTAAAAGATATGCACGTCAGATTATGGGCTATTTGGAGTTGCCCCAGATGTGAATATTACTGGTTGTGTGCATGTTGCCCTGTGATGGACTGGCAAGGTCTTCATGCTATACTCTGCCTTCATCCAGAGTCGGCTAAGACAGGCTCCAGCCCCCTCTGCCACCAGGACGTAGGATGAAGTGCATTGAAAGAATGAATTATTTTTCCCCTTTTATTTCAAATAGCGAAATATAATAAAATGAACTATATCGGCATGCTATATCTCTCTGGCTCTCTCTCTCTCTCTCTCTCACACGCGCACGCACACACAGGGGACGTGTGTATAAAGCTACAAGTGTAGCAGCCAAACAAGAGCATTAACTCAAGCTGATTATTTCATTATCCAGTGTAATGATTAAAGAAATGAGGAGAGAGAGAGAGAGAGAGAGAGAGCAAGCGAGAGAGAGAGAGAGAGAGAGAGAGAGAGAGAGAGCAAGTGCGAGAGAGAGAGAGAGAGAGCGAGCAAGTGAGAGAGAGCAAGTGAGAGAGAGAGAGAGAGAGAGAGAGAGAGCAAGAGAGAGAGAGAGAGCAGGCGAGAGAGCGAGAGAGAGAGAGAGAGCAAGCGAGAGAGAGAGAGAGAGAGAGAGAGAGAGCAAGCGAGAGAGAGAGAGAGAGAGAGCAAGTGAGAGAGAGAGAGAGAGAGAGAGAGAGAGAGAGAGAGAGAGAGCAAGTGAGAGAGAGAGAGAGAGAGAGAGAGCGAGTGAGAGAGAGAAGCGAAGAGGAAAGCGAGAGAGGGAAAGCCGAGAGAGCGAAGAGAGAAGCGAAGAGAGAGGAAAGCGGCGAAGAAGAGCAGCGGCGAGAGAAAGCGGCGAAGAAAGCGAAAGCTCGCGAAGTGAAAAAAGCGGCGAAGTGAGAAGCGAAGGAAGCGAAAGTGGCGAAGAAAGCGAAGAGGAAAGCGGCGAAGAAAGCAGCGAAGCAGAGAAAGCGGCGAAGCGAAGCTCATGAAGTGAAAAAAGCGGCGAAGTGAAGCGAAGGAGAAGCGAGAGAGAGCGAGAAAGCGAAGAGAAAGCGAGGAGAGAAGCGGCGAAAGCGAGAAAGCAGCGAAGGAAGAAGAAGGAAAGCGGCGAAGGAGAGGAGAGAGAAAGCGGGAAAGCGAGCAAGAGGGAGAAGGAAGCGAAGCAGCGAGAAAGCGAAGCAGCCCAGCGAAGAAAGCAGCGAAGGAAAGCGGGAGAAAGCGGCGGGAAGCGGCGAAGAGAAAGCGAGAGAAGGAGAAGCGGGAAAGCGGCGGGAAGCCAGCGAAGAGAGAAAGCGGGAAAGCGAAGAAGCGAAGCGAAGGAAAGCGGGAAAGCGAAGTCTGGCGAAGGAAAGCGATGGGAAAGCGAAGCGGCGAAGGAAAGCAGCGGGAAAGCGAAGCGGCAGCGGGAAAGCGAAGGAAAAGCAGCGGGAAAGCGAAGCAGCGAAGAGGAAGCGGCGGAGAAAGCGAAGCGAAGCGAGCGAAGAAAGCAGCGGAGAAAGCGAGCCAGCAGCGAGAAAGCAGCGGGAGAAAGCGAAGGAAAGCGGGAAAGCGAAGGAAAGCGGCGGGAAAGCGAAGGAAAGCGAAGCAGCGAAGAGAGAAAGCGAAGGAAAGCGAAAGCAGCGAAGGAAAAGCAGCGAGAGAAAGCGAAGCAGCGAAGAGAAAGCAGCGGAGAAAGCGAACAGCGAAGGAAAAGCAGCGGGGAGAAAGTGAAGGGAAAGCGAAGGAGAAAGCGAGAGGAGAAAGCAGCGGGAAAGCGGCGAGGAGAAAGCGAAGCAGCGAAGGAAGAGAGGCGGGAAGAGAGGCCAGGAGAAAGAGAGAAGCGGGGAAAGCGGGAGAGAGAAAGCGGGAAGAAGCGGGGAAGAGAGAAGAAAGCGGGAGGAAGCGGGAGAGAGAAAGCGAAGGGAGGCGGGGAGAGAAAGCGAAGGAAGCGGCGGGAAGCGGGAAGGAAGCAGCGGGAAGCGGGAAGCAGCGGGAAGCGGGAGGAAGCAGCGGGAGGAGAGGGAAGCCCAGCGGCAGCGGGAGGAAGCGGCGGGAGGAGGAGAGAGAGAGCAGGAGGGAGAGAGGGAGCGGGAGAGAGGAAGCCAGCGAGGAAGCGAGAGGGAGAGAGAGAGGAGAGAGAGAGGAAGAGCCACCTTGAGAGAGGAGAGAGCCCACGAGAGAGGAGAGCCTGAGAGAAACCAGCGAGAGAGAGAGAGCCTGAGAAGAGAGAGAGAGAGCCCACGTGAGAGAGAGAGAGAGCCAGCCAGAAGGAAACCCAGTATGAAGAGAAAACCAGCCTTGTATGAGAGAAACCAGCCTTGAGAGAGAGAAAACCAGCGCGAAAGCGAAGCGAGCGTGAGGGAAGCTTGAAGAGAAAGAGAGAAGGAAGAAAGCGAAGCAGAGAGAGAAAGCGGGAGAGAGAAGCGAGAGGAGAGAAAGCGAGAGAAGCGAGAGAGAAGCGAAAGCGGCAGCGGGAGAAAGCGGGAGAGAAAGCGAGAGAGAGAAAGCGAAGAGAAAGCGAAGCCAGCGAGAAGCGAAGGAAAGCAGCCCAGGAGAAAGCAGCCCAGAGGAAGAAAGCGAAGGAAAGCGAAGTGAAAGCGAGAGAGAGAAAGCAGCCCAGGCAGCAGCCAGCGAGAAGCAGCGAAGCCAGCGAAGAGAGGAAAACAGCGAGAGAGAAGGGCCCAGAGAGAGAAAGCGGGAGGAGAAGCGGGGAGGAAGCGGCGGGAGGAAGCGGGAGGAAGCGGCGAGGCGGGAGGAGAGGCAGCGGGAAGCCCAGGAGGAAGCTGGCAGCCCGGGAGGAAGCAGCGGGAGGAGAGAGAGAGAAGCGGGGAGGAGAGGAGGCGGGAGAGAGGAAGCGAGAGGAGAGAGAGAGGAGAGAGAGAGAGAGAGAGCCCACCTTGAGAAGGAGAAAGCCACGAGAGAGAGAAAGCCCACGAGAAGAAAGCGAGAAAGCGAGGCGTGAGGAAGCGAGAGAGAGAAGAGAGAAAGCCTTGAAGAAGAGAGACAGAGGAAGCGAGAGAGAGTGAGAGAAAGCGAAAGCCTTGAAGAGAAAGCAGCGCCTTGAAGAAAGAGAAAGCCTTGAGAAAGCGCAAGAAGCGAAGAGAAAGCGAAGAGGAAAGCGGCAGCGAAGAAAGCGAAGAGGAAAGCGGCGAAAGGAAAGCGGCAGCAATAGCGGGAAGAAAGTGGGAGAGAGAGAAAGCGAGAGGCGAAAGCAGCCAGCGAAAGCGGAGAAAGGAGAGAGAAGCGAAAGCGAAGAGAGAAAGCGAGAGAAAGCGAAGGAAAGCGAAGAAGAAGAAGAGAGAGAGAAGAAAGCGGCGAGAGGAGGGAAGAGAGAAGAAGAAAGCGAAGCGAGAGGAGAAAGCGAGAAAGCGAAAGCGAGAAGAGAGAGAAGCGGCGAGAGGAGGAGAAAGCGGCGAGAGAGAAGAAAGCGAAGCGAAAGCGGCGAAGCGAAGCAGCGAAGGAGAAAAGCGAAGCGAAGCGGGCGAAGCAGCGAAGAGGAAAGCGAAGCGAAGCGAAGCGCGAAAGCGGCGAAGGAAAAGCGAAGCGAAGCCAGCGAGAGAAAGCGAAGCAGCGAAGGAAAGCGAAGCGGCGAAGAGGAAAAGCAGCGGGAAAGCGAAGCGGCGAAGGAAAGCGAAGCAGCGAGAAGGAGGAAAAAGCAGCGAGAAGAGAAAGCGAAGCGAAGCGAAGCCAGCGAAGGAAAAGCGAAGCGAAAGCGAGCGAAGCAGCGAAGGAAAGCGAAAGCGAAGCAGCGGAAAAGCGAAAGCAGCGAAGAAAGGAGAAAGCAAGAGGAAAAGCGAAAGCAGCCGAAGGAAAAGCGGCGAAGCGAGCGAAGAGAAAAGCGAAGCCAGCGAAGGAAGAGAAAAGCAGCGAAGAGAAGAAAGCGAAGCGAAGCGAAGCAGCGAAGGAGAAAGCGAGGCGAGAGCGAAGCCAGCAGAAGCGAAGGAAAGCGAAGCGAAGCGGCAGAAAGCGAGAGCGAAGCGAGCGAAGGAGAAAGCGAAGCGCAGCGAAGGAAAGCGAGAAGCAGCGAGAGGAAAGCAGCCGGGAAGAGCGAGAAAGCGAGCGAAGGAAAGCGAAGCCAGCGAGAGAGAAGCGGAAAGCGGCGAGAGGAAAGCGGCGGAGAGAAGCGAGAGGAAGCGGGAGGGAGAGAGAGGCGGGAGGAAGCGGCGAGTGGGAGGGAGAGAGCGAGCGGGAGAGAGGGAGCGAGAGAGGGAGAGAGCGAGGGAGAGAGAGGGAGAGAGCGAGGGAGAGAGAGGGAGAGAGCGAGGGAGAGAGAGGGAGAGCCCACGCGAGAGAGAGAGAGAGCCCGCGCGAGAGAGAGAGAGAGCGCGCGCGCGAGAGAGAGAGAGCGCGAGAGAGAGAGCTAGCAGTATTAGCACAGTACTGTTAAATTCTTCGAGACTTTTCAAGGTAACGGTTGTCTTCTGTCCTGAGACGCAGCTTTTAATGATAGCTCGCGGTGTATCGCCTCTTTGTGTTCAGAGAACAGGCTGGTTGTGGTTTTATCTTCCCATACTAGCGACTTTTCCATCAGAACTGAGGATGTAGGCTTGAGATTGTGACGAGGTTTGAAATGCTGAGTGATAGAAACAGGAAATCTGATATTGATTCTGTAAGTCGAGGTAAAAAATGAGCGAGCGAGAGCGCGAGAGAGAGAGAGCCAGCCTTGTAGAGAGAGAGAGAGAGCCAGCACATGTAGAGAGAGAGAGAGAGCCAGCCAACTGAGAGAGAGAGAGCCCCAGTGAGAGAGAGAGAGAGAGCCACAAGGCCTTGTGAGAGAGAGAGAGATAATCTAAATCTAAAATAAATGAAAGTTTAATTTTTATCAGTACATTACAGAAAATAATGAACTTTATCACAATATGCTAATTTTTTTAGAAGGACTAGTGTATATATATATATATATATATATATACACACACACACACACACACACACACTTAAACAAACTGGGCCACTCCCACAAGAAATGCTAACGTTGTATCTCCTGCTAGCATGAACTCAGGATAACATTTACTGGAGCACTGTCATATGGCCATGCCCACAGTTCTTGCTCATGAAAAATATATCCCAGTGTGAATATATCACAACGTTGACAACACGTCATCATGTGACGTAGTCCTGCCCTGAATAAAGATAAGTAATCTGCCGTTTTTCCAGAGTTTGTCTTGTTGAGGAAGGTAGCGGTTGGGAGGACGGTATGAACACTCAGGAGGTGTTGCTGTTGTGGAGCTCTGAGATAATCTCTCTGGAGGATGGAATGTTGATGAGTCCTTATCTCTGCTCCCTCATGGATTTTGTGCTCAAACCAGAATGAGTGGAGCTGACATGCTGCTGCAGTCCCTGCATCCCTCCTCGGGGCGGCTCTCGAGGCGGTCTCAGTACACTTCCAAATGTATATCCAACCGCAAAAAGTAGCTGAAGGGACTATGTCAAGGTTTGGTGTTTGAACTTTGTGGTCACACTGGGAGTCTGTCTGTGTGGAGTTTGCGTGGGTTTCTTCCGGGTACTCGTGTTTTCTCCCACAGTCCAAAGACATGCGCATTAGGATTATTTGCTGTGTACAAGTCGGTGGTGGCTCACGGGTTACAGTAGTGCTACATCAGTGATCAGAAGGTCCGTGAGTGAAGTCTCAATTTTACTTTGTCCAATTCTAAGGATATACTGGATACAGTCGTCCGCCAAGTGCCATGAATGTAAATGTGCGTTAACCCTGAGATGGACCGGCGAGCTGTTCAGGCTATAATTCCTCCTTCTCTGAGTCGGCAAAGAAAGACTCCACGGAATACTGAGGAGAAAAAAAATCAAACATGAAAATTTTTGTGGACGTATGTGTTGTCATAATTGATCAGGGTTGCTTGAGTTTATTAAACCTGCTGTGTATGTGTTTGAGAGAGAAGGAATATATACATATATATGTATGTGTGTGTGTGTGTGTGTGTGTGAGCGTGTGAGTGTGCGTTTAGGGAAAGTTAACGTGAGCTGAAGATCTCATCACACCCACATATTGCCTCTCAGCTTAGTACAGTAGGCCCTTGACTATTCGCAGTTTTGCACTCACGCCCATCTGAATCACTCACGTGATTCAAATTCAGCCAATGACTGTCCTCCTTCCTATTGATTGGTTGAGATTATGTATACGCCCCTTTTTCCTCATTCGCAAACAAGTTGTCGATGAGTCTTTTTTAGTGTGTTTTAATTACCAGGTAACCTCTATGATGCCACTCAAACGCCAGCTAAGCGCCAGAAAAAGGTAATGATGTTGGATGTCTCTTCTGAAGAAATAAGACTCTGAAGTATCTTCTTCTTCTTTTCCTTTCGGCTGTTCCCTTCAGGGGTTGCCACAGCAAATGATCTGCCTCCATCTCTCCCTATCCTCTGCATCTTCTACTCTTACTCCAACGACCTTCATGTCCGCCTTCACCGCATCCATAAATCTTCTCTTTGGTCTTCCTCTGGGCCTTTTGCCTGGTAGTTCCAACCTCAGCATCCTACGACCAATATACTCACTATCCCTCCTCTGTACATGTCCAAACCATCTCAATCTAGCCTCTCTGACTTTGTCTCCAAAACATCTAACATGTGCTGTCCCTCTGATGTACTCATTTCTGATCCTATCCATCCTCGTTACTCCCAAAGAGAACCTCAACATTTTCATCTCTGCTACCTCCAACTCTGACTCCTGTCTTTTCCCCAGGGCCACTGTCTCTAAACCATACATCACTGGCCTCATCACCGTCTTGTACACTTTTCCTTTCATTCTTGCCGATACCTTCCTATCACACATCACACCGGACACTTTTCTCCATCCATTCCAACCTGCCTGCACGCGCTTCTTCACCTCTTTTCCACACTCTCCATTGCTCTGGATTGTTGAGCCTAAGTACTTAAAATCCTCCACCTTCTTTATCTCTGCCCCCTGTAACCTCAAAGTTCCTCTTGGGTCCTTGTCGTTCACACTCAGAGTCTCAAGACTCTGAAGTATCTGAAGAGTAATAATCATCTGAACTGTTGTAAAGCTGGAGTATTAAAGTCTTTTTGAATTATTATTCCAGTACAGTACCTAAGTTATTGTTTAGAATGTTTGTGTGTGTCTGCTTTCTACCCGCTCTGGTTGAGGGGCGTGGCTGAGCTGCTCGGGCTGAATGCACTTCACACCTGAATTAAGTTCTCTCATTTACTCCCTATTAACACAAACTGCACACTCACCTCAATAAAAGCTTAAGTCCTTCCCCTTTGAATGTGAGGCGTTTGTCGCACAGTGACACACGGAGCTTGTGATACGAAGCGCGGCTTATCTGGACTTCTGATCTTTCAAGTGAGCACTGAGTACTCGTTTGTACTTTTTGTACTTGTTGTAAAATGTATTTTATTTCAAATTACTGTATGTTTGTTTTAATTATTTATTTTTAACTGTAAGACATAAAACTTATTGTACATTTAATATATGAGAGAAATATCTGTATCTGTAATACTTGATGATATTTTTATTGATGTAATGGATACCTGAATATTAACATAACAATTTTAGTAGCTTTAGTTCCTGTTCTATCTGAACCACGTTGTGCTGATGTCCATCCGTAATGTAAACTTGAGAATCTTGTGTACTTCAGGCCACGCCTCCCTGATGCTGGTTGCATGAAGATGAAGACTGGAGGCGGCTGTTATTTATGCTCTCCACTGCCTTCGTAGTGCTAGTGGAATACCATAGAAGGAAACAAGCAACTGATGCGATCGGAAGAACGAGCAACTCAATCTCGTCCCCAGCGGTTTTAAAGATAATGAACTGCAATGAATGGCAGGGAGGATTTAATTAATTATGCATTTGGCTTGAGGGTAATTTTAGTGCTTAATCATCTTCAGCTCACTGTGAAGCTTCTCTCCATGTCTTGTGTCGAATGAGCTGAACAAGCGTTTCTCAGTGAACCGTGATGCTTTATCGCTCGGAGGAATAAAAGTGCTGAACTGCGTTTGTGAGACTTTACCCACTGAGCTCGAAGTCACTCTGCGAATAAAAGAGTGTCTTACTGCGCAGTTTCTCCCTCCGTGTGTGTGTGTGTGTGTGTGTGTGTGTGGGTGGGTGGGTGGGTGGGAGGGAGACCACAGCCTGCATTTGATCGATTCTTTCACTGTTGGCATGATATTGACCTTTTTATAAAGTGGTCCGACCTCAGGGGCAGGTAATGGACTCGCTAATGATCCGTAAAGTGTCTGCTGTGAACATTAAGTTTGATCTCCAGAGAAGAAATCCTGGCTTGTGTCTGCATGAACTGAGGTCTAAATAGAACACAGTAAAACAGGAATATAAGCAGCGCCCATGTTATGAGTTACAAATGAAATTTAAAATTTGAAGATTAGAGAAATGAAGGGAAATTGAAACCCTGCTACAATGGGAAGCTTCAATTTTAATCAAGAAATAGATCCTGAAAGGTTGGTGCTTAACACAAACAGAAAATTGTCTCTGACCAAATGAACTGCTTGAGCCACCTACATGTACCACGGATGAATTCTGAGACAGCGGGGTGTGAGGTTTGTTGTGTTTTAACTCACTGCAGATGTCCGGCCAGAGTCTGCAGACTTCACTGATGTGGTTTTGTTGTTCATGTGAAGTTTCGGATTAATTTTTGGCTTTGACATGTTTTATTACATGCATCTCTAAAAAAGTCGGGCATGTAGGCGGGATTAGTGGGAACGGTTTTCTCAGATTTCATGAAGTGTTTTACACTCAGAAATGCATGAAAGGGTGAAACTTTATGTAAAATCAGCAATAATAGGATCATTTAATTATCTCAAAAATAAATTCATGCAATATTTCAGAAAAAAATGTATTTAAAAAAAAATTATATCTGTAAGTCATGTTTGTGTCAGATGGAAGGTCCGGCACACAAAATTTTTCACAACCCAGAAGCCAGTGCCTCACTTGTTGTTCTCTGCTGCAGTCGGTCTATTAGCAGCCCCTCCCCCAAGACCTTGCGTTCTCAAACCTGTACCGCTGATAGTTTTCAGAGAATTTTGAAAATCCCTTCCTTCCACTCCTTAAATACCTCAAAATGTTCACTTTTCCCAGCCCCAAGGTTAATGGCTTTAGTTTTCGGTGGCAGACTGGTTTAAATGGCTCAGACACCTTACAAATGTACGTCGGTCACAGTGAAATCGCCTAATGTCATGTACACGGTTCGTACGGTGGCTTGAATTCCTTGAAATGTTCTTGAAATAATAAATTCTTTTCAAGGACCCTGGACCCGCCAGGCCACCCCTTGAAAACCAGCGGTGTTCTTACTCTGTCCTTGAATAGTGCTTGATTTTTTTAATTTTTTTTAAAAAAAAAATATATAAATCTTTGGGTCGAGCTGCGCAATAAATGTAAAACATTTTATGAGAAACCTGATTTTTCATCTTTTCTACAATAAAGTGACAGAAGATCGATGTTTGTCTGCTAACACATCTTCCCTGAAGTTCCGCTTTACTTCGCAAAATTATAGAAGCTTCTCGATCTGTTTTCCGACATGCACATCCCATTTTCAGAAGTTTGGTAACGGTGTCCCAGGCAACCTTTGTGCATGTCACGAGTGAATAAATATTTATAAAAAAGGCTGAAGAGGATTGTATTATACCAACAGCCACAGTGCCAGCGGTCGGTGTCTATTTAAAGCAGAATGGCGGGAGAATAAAGACTACAGTGATTGGATAGATGTCGGCATCACTCGTTTTGCAAGGCATGTGACAAAAAACATTGCAGTTGGTGCTCTGGGGGAGGAGCAATAAAGTCGCACATAAAATCAAATGTTACTCCCTCAAACAAGCAAAACCTTTTAAGAACCCAGGAGCATGAGGGTGGTCTGATAACGGACTATTGCAAAGGAAAAGCAGTCGGAACAACTGCCACAAGCGCTAACGTTAGTGTTGCCATGCTTACGCTTAGTGGATCCGCAACTGGTAGAGGTGTCAATCCGAAGTCAAAGGTGAAGAAAGTGTGTACATTTATATTTACATTTAAGTAAGTCTGTGGTCTTCTTGTTATTTTATTAAAATCATTTCATATTTTCCAGCAAAATGATTTAAATTACTTTTATTTACTTTTTACAAAGTAGTCATTAACATTTTAAGATGGTTTGTATTGTTCGATGTATCATCATCATATCTCATCCCTGTAGGGTAGTGTAGCAATGGTCTCTTCTGGAGAAGATTAACCGGGACGCAAGAACGCTTGCTACTTGTCCCCGGAAACACGCTGACGGCTTTGCAGCCTACTATTTACGAAAGTCAGCAATGGTTCTTTTACATGCCTCTCACCATAAGTGAGTGAGAAACATGGCCTGCCTTTGATAACCCAGTTAGCTGAACTGGGGGATTGTTAGTTGTATTAATTTACAAGATATTAAAATGATTGTATTTCACGCTTTCAAAATTTTCAGTATTTTACTTTTTTAAGCACATCTTGAAATGAAAATTGTTCCTTGAAAAGTGCTTGAATGACATTTCTCCCAATATGTGGGAACCATGAGTGTCACTTGTGGGTTGTTTCTGGTGGGTGTGGCTTGTACTTTTTTAAATTGAAATTCTTTTTAGCATCGAATGAGAAATTTACAAATCTAACTACAGTTCAATGTGGAGTAAATAACATCTTAAACATAATCAAGTGTAAAAATCTCAGGTTGTATTCAAACCATCCTCAGCTTGGATTCGCAAGACGTGCTAACTGTGCTAGCGACACTCGGCCTATGCTACTTCCTTCTAAACTTTATTTTTCTTTCACGTCTCCACAGACAGGATTTTAAAAGGATAAGATGAACCGGGGGTGAAAGGATTTCCTCTCAAACTGTACATGAGAAATCATAAAAACCACAGCAGGAAATAAAGTTGGGAGTTTGGACAAAAAGAAATATTCGATCACACGCGTCACATGATCGGTCTGAGGAGTTAAACCGAGCCAGTTGTTATCAGGACTTCTTATTGGACAGTTTTCTGTTTACTTTGCATATAAATGATTCTTTTCACATCCCTCTGAATTTGTGCTCATTGCGTGGTCTCAATGATTTTGTGGGAATTGTTCCGGTGCATTTCCTGACCTGATAGTTAGCGGCAGTTTTATTGAATCATTATTTTCTCAGTAACAGGTTCACAAAAGTGGCGTTTATTCAACATCTGTTGCCCTCACGGTGCTTGTTGTTTGTGTGTTATTCAGGTTAATTTATTATTTATCATGATTACATATTATGGCACAATGACGAAAATCTACTTCACAGCATTAGGATTCTGTGCACACAGTGCATTAGCCATAGTGTGTGTGTGTGTGTGTGTGTGTGTGTGTGTTGCATCAAGATGAAATTAGTGTAATTAAGTTCTTTCCACTAATTAAATGAGTCCTGTTGTAACGCGGCAGGACCTCCGGCTCATGAATGTTCAATGACGTCTCCAAGATCACAGCTGGGTGTCGGGCAAAACATCCAGCAGATGCAATGTGTGATGGTAGAGGTAGTGTGTGTGTGTGTGTGTGTGTGTGTGTGTGTGTGTGTGTGTGATTGATGATTGATTCATAATATTAATGCTACTTTTTAAGGTATTCATCACTTGCCTCAGCACTGCTTCATTACATTGCTTCTATTGTGTTAACTGTTCACTTTCATTTTCACTTCCATACAAACCAGCTGCGTTTGCAGTTGATGCTGAACTTCAACGCAATTTGATATGAGGGTCGTATCGCTCATCTTTAACAGAAAGTCCATCTAAGGGTGTGAACTCATGCCACACACTCACTCATTTTCTCTCTCTCTCACACACACACACACACACACACACACACACACACACACACTCATTCATTTTCTTACAGTCTTGCTTTCTTTTTCATACACACACACAGTCATGCTCTCTCTCACTGTCTCTATCTCTCTCACACACACACATACACTCGTTTTCTCTCTCTCTCTCTCTCTCTCTCTCTCTCTCTCTCTCTCTCTCACATACACACACACACACACACACACACACACAGTATTTTCCGTCACTGCTTTTAATACATGGAGTATGGAGATAGGAGTACAGGGTGAAGTTATTCTGATGGATAAATGGCCGTGTGTGTGTGTGTGTGTGTGTGTGTGTGTGTGTGTGTGTGTGTGTTTGTCTCAGTCTTGCCCTCTATCCTGCCTTTCGTATTCATTGTCAAGACACAGTACTTGTGTGTATTTTTCATTTATATGGAAGCTTCATGATGCACGATGGGCAGAGCGATGGAAGAGTGTCAGTCTATTTATAAACACAGACGGAAATAACTAATAATTACTTCCAACCTCTTCAGATATTTATATCCACCCACCACTTTCTTCCTCTTTCTCTCTCTCTCTCTCTTTCTCTCTCTCTCTCTCTGTCTCTCTCTCTCTCGGTCTTCATAAATGTCTATTTATTTATCTATTTATTCATATCTATTTTTATCTCTTTCTTGCTATTCCAGTTGTTTTTCTCTCTTCGGCTTGTTTTTGCATCTCTGCCGCTCTCGATTCCTTCGCTCCCTTTTTTCTTTTTTCTGTAGTTTTATATTTTTATCTCCATGTTCACATTCTCTTTCTGCCTTGTTCCTTTTCTTTTAATAGCTTCTTTTCCCTTTCTACTGTTTTTGTTCTTCCCTCTTTTCACTCTCCACTCTTTTCTCTTTGTTCTTTAATTCCTTTTTCCATTTTTCCACTTCTTGTTCTTGCGCTTTTTCTCTCTTGTTCGCTCTCCTTCTTTCCTCATTCTTTTTTATCTCCCTTCCCCCTCATTCCCTCTCTTTGTGTGTGTGTGTGTGTGTGTGTGTGTGTGAGAGAGGGAGAGAGAGAGAGAGAGAGAGCGAGAGAGCAGTGGGGAGAAACACTACCTTATAAGGTGCTGTGATAGTGGCCTTGTCCATTTTTACACACGCTGCGTTCCTCCTCTCGCCCTCTCGTCCTCCTCATAGAAAAGCATTGACTTTCTCTCTCTCTCCCTCCAGACACTCCCTCGCTCTCCTCCTCTGACAGAGAAACTCACAGGAATCTTAACTCATAAAATAACTTTATTTGCATTCAAATCCCAGATTTACAAGAACATTCTGGAAACAAAGGTGTACAATTCTGATTCATCCGGAATTTTCCTCCTCGTGTCCCCTAACACGGAGCCTTTTCTCCCATTTAAAGTTGCTGGGGCGAGTATTCGATAAGGATTCGTGCCAGCCAATCACAGCACTCATCCCTCCTTCAGACGTGATCACAAAAAAATCCACCCAAACCAAGTGGCAGATCTCAGTGCTGCGAACGATGCCAAAATCGGACTGAGCAGGATCGTGCTCATGCTACAATTGATACATTTCAGAAAATAAGTTCATGTTTAATCAAATCTGTGGCAAAATACATTTCAAATTAAATTTTAATGCCTACAAGTTCTTTATTGAATGAGGTTTTAAGAAGGAAAAATAGGGAAATGCATTTCAAAATGAATGGTTAAAAACAGGTGAGTGAGTAAAATTCAGTTCAGTGAAACAAAGATTTTCATTTAAATCAATTCCTATGAATTAATTTAGGCCAGGCGAAAACATGTTGTTTGTTGGCAATAACATGATTAAAAAACATTCATCCGTGAGGGAGGAAATTTTTTTCCTCTGCGGGCCACCTGGGATTTGCGAGGAATTTTTTTTTTCATACATCGTGCTCTATTACGTCTGTGATGTAAACACAGTAGAATATGAAATAAATCTCTTCTATCTGAAATCAACATACTGAATATCAAAGTTTATTCTTTTAATATTCTAATCAACAGCATATCAAGGTTTCAACATATCAGCTTCTAATATTGCACTCAACAGCTAACAAATACCTTCGTCACGCTCCGCGCTGTTGCTGGCGGTTCATAATTAACTTGAATTAGTTCCAAAATGTCGGCAAATGTGTTGCTCAATTTGAAACTCATTAATTTATGTATTATTTTTATGTTGGGACCTTTAATAGTGAGAGAGAACAGGGTTTTTTGCCTCATCATTGTCCCTTTCCATCATGCTTTCCGTCTTTGTTGTTAAGACAGTACCGGCCAATGAGAATCGCCATTTCACCGAACTGGTGAAATTGACCAATCACAAGGCGCGGTTGATACTGATTTCGCTTTGGTCACTTTTTAGTACGGTGTATGATAGGGAACACAACCGACCGGTATATTTTTATCTTTTACGTCTGTGAATGCCCAGGCGGGGTTTTTATCTACAATTTCAGCCCAACCAATCATGTTACCGCCAACAAAGATATTTTTAAGGCTGGCGTTATTTGAAGCAGGAAAAATGTTATAACTGGTTAAAAATGAAAGATTCTGAATTTCGCTGATTGGTGTTTTGATTTCTAGTATTTTAGTAGAAGTTTAAGTCCTGTTTTTCATATTTTTTGAGTTGAGACATTTGGGTATTTTTGACGAGTGGCATTTGAGGATTTGGTGTCATGACGTTTTCAATGGGCCTCGATGGTATTTTGAGTGGGTGACACGTCAATATTTTGAGCAGCGACATTATGAGTAGCTGTAGTGGCGTCATAAGGAAGAGAATTTCAGCATTTTTTGTGGAGCAATATTTCGGGTATTCGACATTTAGAGTAGCAGTACTGTGGTATTTGTTTAATTTTGAGTGATGGTATCCAAATTAGTGGTATTTGGCATTTCATTTTGCGTTGTGGTATTTGGCGTGGGGAATTTGGAGTGGTGGTATTATGGGTGGGAGCTGTATTTTGAGTGATGGTAGATTTTAGTTGTATTTAGTATTCTGGCATCTTGATTGGTGATCGTCTGGAGTTGTATTCGGAATGGTGGTACTTGGAGTTTTGTCGTGATGTGTCCCCGCCCCCTTTGGTTTCGATTATCCATTGCTGAGCTCCTTGCGTGCATATCTGGAAGGCTTATTTCACTCAGTTGCCAGCTATAAACCTGAATATAAAAACATTAATTCTTTTTATTGATCCAGATGTTTTTCCAGCAGTGCGAGTTGTAAAAATCTTAAACGGTGAACCTCTCTCAGGATAACACTGCTCACAATTTCTAGGATACTGGCACTGTTTCAGGTGTGTGTGTGTGTGTGTGTGTGTGTGTGTGTGTGTGTGTGTGTGTGTGTGTGTGTGTGTGTGTGGTGATTGTGGATATGAGACATCGCTGTTCACACCTCTGTCTGAATGTGGGATGGTTTAGCACATTGTGTAATCGCGCGCGCGCGTGTGCGTGTGTGTGTGTGTGTGTGTGGATGCTGCGAGTGACTCATGCTGTACTCTGTGAATAAGTGTGGAGGTGAAAAGTGTTCTGACGTTGTTCTCTCATTTGTTTATCATCTGTACTTTTTTTCTCCACCCACAACTCAAGACATAATAATTGATTGACAGGGTGAAATATTCGTAACGGAGCTATAATTATTGAGAAGGTACAGACTTGTAATGTGGCTTTGAAAAACAGATAAAGATCAAATATATTGTCCGCACCACGCGAATTCCAGAAACATCCAGGCGCTGAAACAGAATTTGAATGATGATGGGCGACGGTAGAAATCTGTTTTCTGATGTGATTTTTCTTTCCTACCCCTGTCACAGTCATTGCTGTTTCATGTTGTCACGATGTACGAGCTGTGGACGTCACCTGGTCCGACTCGGTTCCGTAATAAAATTGTCTTATTTATTATGTACAGTCATAAACCGGTGATTAATGGGTTAAAAATACAAATGTAACTTGGAGCAGTCGAATCCTGCTGGCGGCTAAAGAATTTTCCATCCTCAAACCGTCTCGGCGTGAAAATTCAGCAGGTGACATCGAATGAACATGGCCAATGATATCAAATGTTTCAGGACCAGCAGCAGACGCTGCAATAGTTTTAACTGGATTTACAACATCCACAAAGACCCGTCAACGTTCAACCACGACACCACACATCACCATGCAGACGTGCTTCCTTCTGGTATCTCCAGCACCGATTCTTTATAGTTCCACTTTTACTCATCGCGGTTAATGACTAGCTTGCTAACAGAGAGATGCAGCCAAGTTGCCCCTGCATGAAACCAGCTTTCAGGCATCACCACGCCATTAAATAACACGATCCTGTGAGTGCGGAAAGAGATATATTCTTGTGCTCAGTGCTAGTTTGATGCCGATTTGTGATGCTAATGACGGTGCCTCGGTTGTTAGCGTTAATCTAAAGGAAGACGTGTGATGCAGTATGTTGTGACACTATAAAAATTTCCTGGTGTTGTGTAATGAAGCTCTGTGATCTACGGGGATTCAGGATAGGACTGTTTCCATGCCAGCGACCCGGCGGTGAAGTGAAAGAGTTTCAGTGCTCATTAAAGCGCCTCCCGAGGGATCCTCAATACAAGCATCAACAATGCAAGCAGTCGGAGAACTGAGATGGCTCTCGATTTCCCCGCATTACCCGAAAGCGATGACCGAGAAGACCACACTGTCCTGAAAAATGGAGGTGGGGTCAAAATGTAAAAAAAAAAATAATAATAATAATATCCTCATACTGTTGGATCCTCATACTGTTGCAGCGAACACATTTCCACTAACTTATTAGCAAGTTCATGATCACGTGTGCGCCATGTCAGGTGCTTTATGAGTCTGTGGTTATTTTGATCAATCCGATCGCACTGCGTTTGTTCAGTCCAAAAAGATCCTGCATCACACGTCACAATTTTTCATTTATTCATTCTACAGGTTTTCTTGTGTTTACACCTACAGTCAACAAGTCCATGCGATGCTTGTACTACACCGGTGAGGACACTGTTAGGGTTTAATAACCTCATAACCATGTCAACATCGTGGTTTCTTTGTCCTGACATTCTTCCGGTCCATAGTATGAATGTGAACACTGCTCTGGACAAGTTCTTACTACAACAAGAATAAACAATAAGTCAACTAACCCTTCCGATCATCAACTGCGGCGAAGATGTCACATGGGCAGAAAGATGTCACGTGGGCAGGCAGGGGGTGGTGTGTTACAGAGGAGGAGGAGGGGGAGAATTTGATGGGTGTGCACGCTACGAATGCCAGCGAGGAAAGGCTCGTGGTGAACTCCCACAAGGCCAGTGCTTCTCAAATATTGGGGTGTGATGGGGAGGGGGATGACCCTGGGGAACATGATTTTTTTTTGCCATACTGTACTAGAATTAAGTGTAATTGCGCATCCAATTTAGTAGTTGGCAGTGGCGCTCTCACTGTCGCTCTGTGATGTAGGAAAAAGTACTGAGAAAATGATTTGAATTGCAGTAAACACTATTTATAGTCATGTGTGAGAGCTCATAAAGTGAATTTTTGCTTGTTGGATGGAGCAGATTTTTGGCGGGTTTGAAGCTCGTATCATGGAAAAATCATTATAAGGGACACTCGTTAGACGAGGTACCACTGTATCTGTAAATATAGTGATGTGATGTTTCCCACAATGCATCTTGTTTGTTTTTTTTTTTAAATCCTGAAAATAGTCCTGAAATATGTAGAAAATATAGTCCCCGGTCTTACTTGCCATGAATGCCAGTTTATGCGGTTTAGGCTGTGTTTCACTCGATGCTGTGTAGAAAGTATTGGCACCCGTAAACTGTTCATTAACTTGGGGGATTAAACCCCTCTCCATGTAAAGAAAGAGGATTTTGTTTTTCGAGGAGGGCTCAAGCTGCCGGTGTAAACGGCCTGTTCTGGAACCAGCAGTAGGTGTGTAGTGCGGTTTCCTGCCTGATAAAGAACAGAACTGATTGTGGTGGTGTTTACTGTTCTGGTACAGTGCTGGTGTTGGATGGAGAGGTTTTTGGGGCTGTTGGGTTTCTCTCTCACTCCAGGACCCCCCCCCCCCACACACACACACACACACACACATCCCGACCTTCGCCTTGCCTGTTTCTCCTGTAATCGTTGTAGCTGATATTTTCAATCGTGGAATGTGGTGTGATGTGTTGTGTTTGGGTCATGGCTTTTTGAGCAGTGCTACAGTGGTGGGTTGCTGCCTGTAGCTCGATGGGCTCTTTTTCCATCAACAGTTGATTATATTCACTAGACCTCAAATGGTAGGTGGGGTTAATCTCATGATACTGTACTGACCTGATTAAAATCCGAGACGTTCCGACACTTCTAATAAAAAAATAAAATTACAGTGATACCTCAGCTCACGAACATAATTGGTTCCCAGAAAGTGTGTGTGAGGCGAAAAGTTCGTCTTCCGAACATTTATTTCCCATAAGAAACCATTAAAATGAGAATAATCCGTTCCCAGGTCCCCATAAAACATAATTTTCTACTAAATAAGCCTTAAAACTACACAAAAATATACCTTATTTTATGTATAATAAATGTGCTATTGTATTGTAATTAAAGAAATAAACTGTACTGTATAATAAAGTGGTTTTATTTACCTTTGTGATGGTAGTTGATGGCTTGATGGAATGGAGTGGGAGGAGGAGGGAGGGAGGGACTTACTGTTTGGAAGGAGTGTTTGGAAACGCCTACTGTTTGGAAACACCCTTAGCCACACACGCACCCTTAATAGCTTCCTTGTTCTTAAGGATGGTGGTAGACTTAGCGTACTAGTACTGGGACGCTGAGTCACACAAACGCACACCTCGTTCGTGTTTTTCAATGATCTCCGCCTGTGGTGGGTCTTTTTCGGTCCCATAATAGCAAAAGTACACTCAATATGGTCCAAAATGTCTATAAAACACAAACCACGTCCGCACTCAAAGAAAGGGGGTGACGAACTGTGACGCCGTGAGCGTGCGTCAGCTTCTCGTGGCCACCACCGTGGCGCTGTTCGACCGCGTGGTTTGATTCGTCCGCCGAAAACTAGTTCGTCAGCAGAGACAATATGCTCGCGAATTTAATGTTCTTGAGGCGAAAAGTTTGTGAGCTTAAGCGTTCGTCAGCGGAGGTTTTACTGTAGTTTGATGGCTGTTCACTTGAAAAATTGTGGCTGGATGATGTGCTGATCAGATATGAACCTTGAAATGTACTGCTCCAAGAATCTGAGAAATAAGTTATATGAATTAATAAATAATATTTTGCTATATTTAGTACTTGTGCTGTCCTGGAAAGATATGAGGCAATAAATTAATGAAATAAATAGATTATTTCATTGCTACATAACTTTATTTCCTCATGTAAAATATAGTTTTGCTGGTAAATATTATCATGTATCATAGAAATCTTTTGAATGACGGTGGAATAGGACCTCGCTTCATCCCTTCATCTCCAGCCACAGGAAGTAAAGCCACGCTTTAATGCTTCATTCCATCCATCTGTAAACTGGACCCAAACAGATTGGCTTCCAGAGCAGTGACCCTGACATCAGCACCGTCAGGTTCATCATTACGAACATCGCAACGCGGCCGTAGCGGTTACAATCGGCTGCTGTGGGTTTTATTGTGTTGATAAAGGTCGAGGCATTATGATATGAAATATTAATATCCACTTTAAATGCACACAGGAGGCTCATATATTTAGCTCAGGGTGGTGTGTGTGCGCGAGTGTGGGTGTGTGTGAAAGTGTGTGTGTGTGTGTGTGTGTGTGTGCATGTATGTGAGTGTGTATGTGTATATATGTGAGTGTGTGTATGTGAGTATGTGTGTGAGTGTGTGTATGTGTGTGAGTGTGTATGTATGTGAGTGTGTGAGTGTGTATGTGAGTGTGTGTGTGTGTGTGTGTGTGTGTCTATGTGTGTATGTGAGTGTGTGTGTGTGAGTGTCTATGTATGTGTGTGTGTGTGTGTGTGTGTGTGTGTGTGAGAGTGTGTGTGTGTGTGTATGTATGTGTGTGTATGTGAGTGTATATAATATGTGTGTGTGTGTGTGTGTGTGTGTGTGTGTGTGTGTGTATGTATGTATGTATATGCATTATTGTATTTGTATCTATTTTTGCAGCCCCTACTGATGGTACCTCAAGAGCCTGTAACAGTGAATTTCTCCATTGTGAGATTAATAAAGCTGTATCTTATCTTATCTTATATGTGTGTGTGTGTGAGTGTGTATGTGAGTGTAACTGTGTGTGTGTGTGTGTGTGTGTGTGTGTGTGTGTGTGAGTGTTTATGTGAGTGTGTATACTGTAAGTGTGTGTGTGTGTGTGTGTGTGTGTGTGTGTGTGTGTATGTATGTGAGTGTTTATGTGAGTGTGTATACTGTAAGGGTGTGTGTGTGTGTGTGTGTGTGTGTGTGTGTGTGTGTGTGTGTGTGTGTGTGAGGGGAAGTTGGTTAAATACTTAAACAGTTGTAAGGCTGACTATGAACTCGGTTCTGTAGTGGTTCACATACCAGACAAAATCGTGGTGCAAATGCTCTCTCTCTTCTCTGTCTGTCTGTCTCTCTGACGCTCTCTCACTGTCTCTCCTGTGCTCTCGCTGTCTTTCTCGCTCACTCTCTGTCTGTCTGTCTGTCTCGCACTGACTCTCTCACTCTGTCTGTTTCTCTGTCTCTCTCTTTCTCTCTCTCTTTGTCTCTCTTCTCTGTCTGTTGCTCTCTCTATCTGTCTCTTGCACGCTGTCTCTCTCACTCTGTATATCTGTTTCTCTGTCTCTCTTTTCGTCTTTCTTCTCTGTCTGTCTGTCTGTCTCTCTGTTGCTCTCTCTCTCTGTCTATCTCTCTTGCACGCTCTGTCTGTCTCTCTGTCTGTCTGTCTCTCTCTCTCTCTTCATCTCGCTTCTCTGTCTGTCTCTCTGTGTCTCCTGCACTCTCTCTGTCTGTTTCTCTGTCTCTCTCTCTCTCTGTCTCTCTCTCTCTCTCTCTGTGTCTCTCTCTCCTGCATATTTAATATACTGTTGAGGTTGTTTGGAATCGGACACACAGGAATAGCTCATTCCGCTCAGGGCTCCACAGAGAATCCTGGAGTTCTGTGCTTCCATCATTTCCTGTCTCGCTGTCTTTTTGCAAGAACACGATTTCATGTGCATACTCACACCCGATGTGAAGACTGCAGGACACTGTCTCTGACTTTATCATCAGCTCTGTAAACGAGAGAATAAATCTCTTCTTTTTCTTCTATTCACCTCTTCCAGGATTCCATGAACGCCGTGGTTCTAGATCTGAACTTCCCCGCCTTGCGCAAAAACAAGAACATCGATAACTTCTTGAACAGATGTGAGTATAACTGATGTGACTATGATGTTGAGACATCACGCATACACACACGCGTGCACACACGCACACATCCACAGACACACACACAGACATGCGTACACACGCACACGCACTCACACACACATAGACACGCGCACATGCGCACACACTCGCGCACACACAGACACACACGCATGCGCACACACAGACACTCGCGTACACACAGACAAACACACACAGACACGTGCACATGTACTCACACTCCTGCGCACAAACACACACACACACACACACACACAAACACACACACACACAAAAAGGACGAGTTTCAGGAATCCGCCGTCTCTCATACAGACTCTGGTATCATGAGACACCAGCTCGCTGGCGAACTCTCATATGTATCAATACTTTTGTTTATGCAAACTTAAAATTGTTCTGCAAAGATGTGGTTGGGTTAATTTTTATTTATCTGATAAAAAAACTGCTACTTTTAGAAAATTTTAAATAAATCTGAGCATCCATCTGAATGGTTGATAGATTGATATCCGTGGTATGAACAGCCAGTAGACCAGAATTAAATGAAATCCTGAGAGAAGGAAAAGGTTGCGAGTGGCATCGTCGCATGGCTCGTCCACCAGAGGACCACTGCAGTTTGTGTTTGGAGCTACAGATCACATCGGCTGATCCGAGCAGAGCTGTGTTCAGTTGCACACACATTTATTTATTTATTAATTAATGAATAATTATTTTTGCATATTGCTGCATGGGATCATTTAAATCCGTGATACATATCTACCAATCAGATCTGTGGGCTAGTCGGTCCACGGTATCTTGGGTTTCCTGCGGTGGACATGGGACAACCATTCAGATCTTGTGCTCTGCCTGAAATGCTCGACACCAACAAACACCAAGATGAGGGCGGAGGTGGTGTGGTCCAGGCAATGGGTTACCGATCTATAGTTCAGGGGTTCAATCCCCACCGTCAGCACTGTTGGGCCCTTGAGCAGTTTTATGAAAGTAAGAATTGTAAGTCGCTCTGGATAGAGCATGTAAAGGTCAGATTACGGGATGGGTGGAGTCGCAGCTTTTCTGATTTCATTTGCTCCGGTTTTCATCCATCAGCTTTCAGGAAATGTCAGTGAGGATTTTTAAAAACAAACTGGTTCTCTAAAGAGCTGCAGAGATGTGCATCTCTATCTCGGCTTAGTTTTGATGTGTTCTTCATCCGGAATGCATCCCACTTCTCGCCGTTGCCATGGTGACTGGAGGGTCATGAAGCGCAGTGGGAGAATGACTCAACACTCCGACAGTGAATCAACCGGCTGTGTATTTATTTATTCAATTCGTTATTTATTTCGTACTGAAGCATTTCAACACAAATCACTGTGTGACTTATAACATCCAAAAAGAAGTTTTATAATAAACATGTAGAAAAACCTCACTTTTTGTAGGCAGCGGGACATGGCGAAAGACTTCCCTGACTCTTTGTACTAATGGAGATGCGTGTAGCTCGCGACTGTGAGGCGAGCACGCTTCATGGCTTTAATACCACAAGATTTACTTGAAGTGTTCTGAAAAAAAAAGATTGTCCTTCACATCAACCAGTAGTGTGTGTCTGTGTTCCCGTGTGCCCGTGTGTGTGTGTGCCCGTGTGTGTGTGTGTGCCCGTGTGTGTGTGCCCGTGTTCCCATGTGCATGTGTGTGTGCCCGTGTGCCTGTGTGTGCCTATGTCTGTGTGTGCCTGTGCCCATGTGTGTGCGTGCCTGTTCCTGTGCCTGTGTGTGTGTGCCTATGTGTACCCGTGTGTGCCCATGTGTGTGTATGTGCCTGTGTGTGTGTATGTGCCTGTGTGTGTGTGTGTGTGTGTGTGTGTGTGTGTGTGTGTGTGTGTGTGTGTGTGTGTGTGTGTAGATGAGATGGTCATGGGTGAAATCAGGGATCTGCAGATGAAGCTGGAGGACTTTGATAAAGTGAAGGTGATCGGCAGAGGAGCATTTGGTGAAGTGCAACTGGTAAAATAATAAAACATTATTTTTAAACTTTTTTACTTTAAAACAATTTTAAAATGAGTTGTTAAAATTCTTATTGCATGAGTTGATGACAATACGCAAAGCTAAATATTTTAAAATAGGAAATGTTTTGTACTGTTGCATCATTAATAAAAGAGCCACTCAGGCAGGTTACTGATTCAGAAGGGGAGGGGCCACTGGCATGACTAATTTGCATGCTGAGCTCTGTCTGGCTTTGGGCACGTGACAGATATTATTGTATCACAGTACTTCTCAAATACTGGGGCGCGCCCGTGTGATGCCGGGGGAGCGCGTATGACCCTGGGGAACATGCTTTTCTGGAAATGTGTACGAGAATTAAGTGTAACTGCACCTCCACTCCACTAGTTGGCAGTTGCGCTCTAATCGTCGAACTATGATGTAGCAGTTTTTCGCACGAGCAAATGATATGTTTAGTAAACAACCCCTCAAGAAACAACACGGAAAAAGTTCTAACAGGAACGAAGAGAAAGATGGAGCGAGACGGGGATATTAAGACATAAATAAGTTGAATATTTAAATAAGAATTGTATTTTTTTTACTTCAGGCACATTGGTGCACTTTAAATCTTTTCTGTTACAGATTAAAAAACAATATTAATAAAGTTTTTCTTTATTGTAAGTTGAGCTATACAGTCGGCCCCCTTCTTACGAAAACCCCTGAATACGAAAACCCCAGTATACAGAAAACATTTTCCGAAATTTTTGTCCTCTGTGTACGAAACAAATTCCTCTTACAAAAAGCGCCAAATGTGCCATTCAAACATTCGAACAATGCACGAGTTGCTCTCTCTTGGCTGTCTCCCAACATCCCGGCCCGCTGGCCTCCCATTGGCCTCCCATTGGTCAGGAGGGAGCTGAATCTCCATAGTACTGCACCTATAATGCTTGTTTGTCACACCTGTAAAGGAGAGATGTACTGTTGGTTCATGAGTTTTTTGAAAGTGTTCTTTGCAGCTTATTTTTAGTTTTTTTTCAGTAAACATTTAATAAATGTGGCGCACTCCGCTGAATGTGGGCAAAACGCGGCTCATCCAGACCTCCGATCCCTCAAGCAAATGTGATGCGCTCTGTTGAGTGTGGTCGGCATCGCGACCGACACCAGAGCCCCCGAGACGGGGCGCGGCTCATCCGGACCTCCGATCCCTCAAGCAAACGAGTGAATGTTGAGTACTAAACAAGTGTTCAAAGCGCACTTGCCTGCTTGACAGATTGGAGGTCCGGACAAGCCGCGTTCTACCCCAAAAGCTCCGGTGTCGGTCGCGACGCCTTCCGCACTTGGCAGAGCGTGTCACAAATGTTTAATAATGTTTAATATTGTTTGGTTTGGTTAATAAAAAAATTGGTTAATAAAAAATGTTTAATAATGGTTTCATTAATAAATAAGTTAATAAAATGGTTTAATATGTTAATAAAGTGTTTAAATAATTGAATAAATAATTTTCTTTTACTTTTAACACATATTTCATACAAAATTGGTGTAATTTTATCATTTTTAAAGGGTTTATGGGGTAGAATTGGAAGCCTTGGAATGAATCACGTGTTTTACATGTAAAATGCGCCTCTACTTACGAAAACTCCGCGTTACGAAAAAGGCTCTGGAACGGATTAATTTCGTAAGAAGGGGACCGACTGTATTTCTTTCTTTTTTGTTTTTAATGTTAATAAAGGTACAATACTATGCGGAGGTGTTCGGAAATCAACTTTACAGACAAATAATATTCTTTATAGTCGCTCGTGGGACGGTGGGGGCGTGAATTGCTTTTTTCTTCCAAGGAGGGGCGCCACAGAAAATAAATGAGAAGCACTGTTGTATCATGATTCCACGGCGGGCAGCAGGTATGGTGTGCAGGTTCTGGTGGTGGTCTCTGTATGAGCTAGATCTATAGATCTGCGGGTCTGATCACCAAACCGGTACTGGTTCCAACAACCCGACTTCAAACGTGCATAAATATTTTCATTTCCAAGTTTATTTGCAAATCAGTGTATCAGAATTTTTTGTACAGGTCTGGGAGATAAAAACATCAAAATATGTCCGTATGGTGAACACGGTTTTTGAAACAGCTCTAACCTTTCCAATTTACACTTTTTTCACACTCAATTTTGTGAGAAGAGAGAGACGTCGTTATCTTCACATCTGGCTGAACCTCTGTTCAGGTCTCCACAGGACAATAGCCACGTGAATGTCAGCACAGGGGCCGCACCATGAACCACGGAATCTGCTTGCGTGCGGCACAATTGGTAAATGATCACCAGATCTTAAACGGGGTCGATGATATTCGTACCGTTACCTGTCCAGGTTACACGGTGGATCTCGGGCTCCCAACGATCACTGATGGGTCGGCATTTATTAACTTTAGATAATAAAGAAAAGTTGAACATGTCAATCACCATCAATCAGCTCGGTGTCACTAATCACAGAATAATAATCTAATATTATTATTATCTAAAGCTCTCAGTCGTGAAGAGAAGCTGCTGATTCTGTCCATCTTCCTGACGTTCCGAGTCTCGTACTGAGAGTTCGGTGCTGCTGCCCCTCCAGGGAATATAATCCTGCATCGGCCCGGATTCACTGCACGTCGGCCTCATACACTAAAAATGGGGAAAACTTTTTTTTCTAAATCTGCAGAAAATGAAAAAGGTCCTTTTCACACATTTCAGAACCAGTTTGGGGATCAGACCCGTCCATTTATTTATATTTACACACTGAGCTTCCGTTTTAATTAATGTTTCAATGCTTCTGTGTTTTTAAATGAATCACAGTCGTTTTTATCAAAGTGCGTGCGTGTGTGTGCGTGTGTGCGTGTGTGCGTGCGTGTGTGCGTGCGTGCGTGCGTGCGTGCGTGCGTGCGTGCGTGTGCGTGCGTGCGTGTGCGTGCATGTGCACGTGTGTGTGCGTGCGTGTGTGCAGGTGAGACACAAGGCCTCTCAGAAGGTTTACGCGATGAAGTTGCTGAGTAAATTTGAGATGATCAAGCGCTCGGACTCTGCGTTTTTCTGGGAAGAGAGGGACATCATGGCGTTTGCTGACAGTCCCTGGGTTGTACAGGTTAGACTCGTGCACACACGCTCGCACACACACACACACACACACACACACACACACACACACACACACACACACGTGCACACACATTCGCACGGAAACTAATGAAGTTCTCTCTTGCTCTTGGTCTCTCTCTCTCTCTCTCTCTCTCTCTCTCTCTCTCTCTCTCTCTGTCCAGCTGTGCTGTGCGTTTCAGGACGACAGTTTCCTCTACATGGTGATGGAGTACATGCCGGGCGGGGACCTAGTCAACCTCACCAGTACGTACGACGTCCCAGAAAAATGGGCAAAGTTCTATACGGCGGAAGTCGTCATGGCTCTGGACGCCATCCATTCCATGGGCTTCATCCACCGAGACGTCAAGCCCGACAACATGCTGCTGGACCACAACGGCCACCTCAAACTCGCAGACTTCGGCACCTGCATGAAGATGGACTCGGTAAGTATTGTGGATCGGCCCGGTGCCGGTTAAGACGGGCGTGGTGCGAAGGAAACCGCATGTTCCTCTGCTGGGGCTACACAGGGGCTGTGTTCCAAATCATGTCGTGATGAGTGTCGTTCATTCGTGCACATCACGGCGTCGTGAGAATAAGATGGTTTTCGTACGGCAGATCGAAATGAAGTCCGAACCTGACAGGGGCTGCGCTGGGGCCGTGTCTCCCACCACAGAGACCGTTTTAAAGGGAAGAAGCTTTCAACGAAAGTGAGTCCGTCCTGGTTAATAGTGGGCGGAGTCGATGTAAATCAACAACTCGAAGTTGCTGCCGAGTCGCTGTTCCAACGATTAAAGACACTCATGCTGCTGTGGACACGCGCACGGCCGTCTTCCAAATGAGTCGGGTGATTCTGCTGAGCGCTCAGTGGAAGAAACATCCTTGTAATCTTGTATTTGCTGACTTTGGCATGAAGCAGCGGCGAATGGCGCGGACCCGTTTCAGACAGACCTGTATTTAAGCTGATAAATCTGACCGCGGGCTGTGTTTCAAATTCCTGAAAGCCTTTCTTTCGTGAACTGTGCGACTTTTAAATTGTTTTTGACTTTCGCAAGGCTGTGTTTCATTGCAGACGTTGTTTCAGCTGCGTTTTTTAACCAAACGTCAACCGAACCAATAAGATTAATCCTCTTCCTGGCTGTGCTTCATTTCATTTCTTTATCTGCTGCACATTTCTGTTGCTCTGCACCATGTTTCATTTCATCCTCAGCTGGAGAGCACTTCATCTGAGCTTGTGTGTGAAGGTTCCAGCTCTGTTAAAACAAAAGCTCCGTGCTCAGTCGGTCAGGCCAGGGTCAAAGGTCAGGGAGTTTATATCACCTCTGAATGACCTGTTTGCAGGCGTTCGATGATTTTTCTTGTGTTCTGTCTCCGCCTGGTGGACAGACGCAGAATTTAATTCGACAACAACCTCGTGGCTTTGTGTCCGAGTCCCAGCATGACTGCCGACCTCCATCACTGACCTCTTTCTTTAGTTTAAAGCAGTGGTTCTTAACCTTGTTGGAGGTACCGAACCCCACCAGTTTCATATGCACATTCACCG
>CM045736.1:2685890-2733390 GCA_024760905.1 Plotosus lineatus | reverse complement strand
AGTGTGAGTGTGTATGTATGGAGTGTGTGTGTGTGTGTGTGTGTGTGTGTGTGTGTGTGTGTGTGTGTATGGTGTGTGTGTGTGTGTGTGTATGGATGGTGTATGTGTGTTTATGTGAATGAGTGTGTGTGTGTGTGAGTGTGTATGTGTGTGTGTGAGTGTGTATGTATGGTGTGTGTGTGTATGTGTATGGATGGTGAATGAGTGTGTGTGTGAGTGTGTATGTATGGTGTGTGTGTGTGTGTGTGTGTGTATGTATGGTGAATGAGTGTGTGTGAGTGTGTATGTATATGGATGGTGAGTGAGTGTGTATGTATGGTGTGTGTGTGTGTGTGTGTGTGTGTGTATGTGTATGGATGGTGAATCAGTGTGACTGTGTGTGTGTGTGTGTATGGATGGTGAATCAGTGTGACTGTGTGTGTGTGTGTGTGTGTGTGTGTATGTGTATGGATGGTGAATGAGTGTGTGTGTGAGTGTGTATGTGTGGTGTGTATATATGGTGTGTGTGTGTGTATGGATGGTGAATCAGTGTGAGTGTGTGTGTGTGTGTGTGTGTGTGTGTGTGTGTGTGTGTATGTGTATGGATGGTGAGTGAGTGTGTATGTATGGTGTGTGTGTGTGTGTGGGGGGTTCAGTGAAGATGCACTTGTGTATCTAACATTGCAGAAGTGAATAATTGCTGTGTGTGTGTGTGTGTGTGTGTGTGTGTGTGTGTGTGTGTGTGTGTGTAGATGAGCAGTCGGAAGGCTCTCGAATCGTCCCTCAGACAGCTGGAGAGAGAGAAAGCTCTGCTGCAGCACAAAAGCATCGAGAGCCACAGAAAGGCAGAGAGTGAAGCAGATCGCAAACGGGTCCTCGAAAATGAAGGTACATTCTGTCTGTCTGTCTCTCTCTCTCTCTCTCTCTCTCTCTCTCTCTCTCTCTCTCTCTCTCTCTCTCATACACACTCACTCACTGTCTGTCTTTCTTTCTTACACACATACACACACTGTCTGTCTGTCTCCCTCTTCCACACACACACACACACACACACAGAAGGAGCGCAGATATCTTTAACAGCATCTATTGTGTGTTTGTAGTGAACAGTCTGAGGGATCAACTGGATGAGATGAAGAAGAGGAACCAAAACTCACATATTTCCAATGAGAAGAATATTCACCTGCAGAGACAGGTACACACACACCAACACACACACAGCAACACACACTCTCACACTCTCTCTTTCTCTCGCTCTCACTCTCTCACACACACACACACACACACACACACACACACACAGTGTCTGTCTCTCTCTCTCTCTCTCTCTCTGTTCTGTCAGTGCCGTCCTGAGCACTAACCATGTTGGGATTTTTACTTTTTCACACTTCAGCTGGATGAGGCCAACACGCTGCTGAGGGCAGAATCGGAAGCGGCGGCCCGTCTGCGCAAGTCACAGGCAGACAGCAGTAAACAGCTACAGCAGTTGGAAACGCATGTCCGAGAGCTGCAGGATAAATGCTGCCTGCTCGAGAGCAGCAAACTGACGCTGGAGAAAGACTTCATCAGTCTGCAGGCGGCTCTAGATACCGAGAAACGGGAACACACGCATCGCTCCGAGACCATCTCTGACCTGCAGGGTGAGACGAGCGTATGTGGATGTGTGCTCACTGATTACGGAGTTATTTTGGGCTGGATATAAGGTTGCTGGTTCAGAGGGTAATACCGAATAACCTGCATTACTGTACTCCAGTGCGTCTTTCGTGTCTGGAGGACGAAGTGAAGCAGGCGAGACAGGCTCTGTCCAAAGCTGAGACTGAGAAGAGACAGCTGCAGGAGAAACTCACAGATTTGGAGAAGGTAACACACACACACACACACACACACACACACACACACACACACACACACACACGATGCTGCTTGACTTTGATTCTAAAGCTTCGCGCCTCATGTCTGGACATCCAATAGGAGAAGAGCAATAAGGAGATTGACATGACATACAAACTAAAGGTTCTGCAGCAAAGTTTGGAGCAGGAGGAGGCGGCACACAAAGCCACGAAGGCCCGACTCGCCGACAAGAACAAGATCAGTGAATCCATTGAGGGAGCAAAGTCAGAGGCAGTGAAGGGTACGAGGGGTTCACTTACCAGGAAGATTGAGGGTGGTGTGTGAATGTGAAGGGTATTTATCATGGATTTGTTTACAAAAGAGATGGCGAGCGTGTTTGATGGACAAAGCGGAACAAAATCAGAACTGGAAGGCTAAGTCCAAGTGTGCAGGACATTGTTTGTATTTTGTGTGTGTTTGTTTGTGCGTGCGTGTGCGCGTGCAGATTTGGAGCTGAAGCTGCAGACTGAGCGCTCCTCTAAGCTGCAGGTGGAGAACCGGCTGCTCGAGCTGGAGAAGTACAATTCCATGATGGACTGTGATTACAAACAAGCACTGCACAAACTTGATGAGCTGAGCAGAAACAAGGACCGACTCACTGAGGAGGTGGGTGGATGAAAGTGAATGGGTGAGTGAGTGAATGGATAAGTGGATGGGTGGGTGAGTGATTGGATGGGTGGGTGAGTACATGGTTGAGTGAGGATGACTGAGTGGGTGAGTGGATGGGCGAGTGAGGGGATTGGCGAGTGAGAATGAGTGAGTGAGTGAGTAGATGGTGATGTGAGTGAATGAGTGAGTGGGTGGATGGGTGAGTGAGGGGATGGGTGAGTGAGAATGAGTGACTGAGTGAGTGGATGGGTGACTGACGGAGTGAGTGGGTGGATGGGTGAGTGAGTGGATGGTGACTGAGTGAGTGAGTGAGTGGGGGGGTGGGTGGATGGACAAGTGAGGGGATGGGCGAGTGAGTGAGTGGGTGGGTGGATGGACGAGTGAGGGGATGGGCGACTGAGAGTGAGTGGATGGTGACTGAGTGAGTGAGTGAGTGGATGGATGAGTGAGGGGATGGGTGAGTGAGAGTGAGTGAGTGGGTGGGTGGATGGATGGACGATTGAGGGGATGGGCGAGTGAGAGTGAGTGAGTGGGTGGGTGGATGGATGGACGATTGAGGGGATGGGCGAGTGAGAGAGTGAGTGAGTGAGTGGGTGGGTGGATGGACGATTGAGGGGATGGGCGAGTGAGAGTGAGGGGGGGGGGGGGGGGGGGGATGGACGAGTGAGGGGATGGGCGAGTGAGAGTGAGTGAGTGGGTGGGTGGGTGGATGGATGAGTGAGGGGATGGGCGAGTGAGAGAGTGAGTGAGTGGGTGGGTGGGTGTATGGACGATTGAGGGGATGGGCGAGTCTCAGTCTTGTTTTTAATTTGTGATGTGATAGGCTGAGAACTTTAAAAGCTTTTCAGTTAATTAGCATGCTAATCCTTCTGGCTTTTAGAGCATCATCGATCTTCAAGGTTTTGTGGAGAACCTTAGGCTGCTGATGGGCTGCAGGCAGTATATGTTTTATGGGACCGAGAACTTCCTCTCATTCCTTTCAGAAAACTGTTCACTGCAGCTTTTTCAAACACCGGCGCTATTGAAGAATGTTCAGTTTTATGCTAACAAGCAACACTTACTGTGAGTGTATAAGTGCTGCTTCTCAGTTCCAGCTAAACTACTGAAAGTTCTCAATTTCTGAAACTCCTGAATTAAACTGCTAAATATGTTCAGCTGAACACGCCTTGAACGGGAACATGAGCATGTTCTTCAGAGTGTTTCTGAAACCACTGGACGTAGAAGTACTCCGTGCCAGTGATTTTTAAACACTCGTGCTGATGACGGTTGTGTGTTTTCAGGTAAAGAACCTGTCCCTGAAGATCGAACAGGAGGTCCAGAAGCGCAGTCTGACCCAGAACGACCTGAAGGTGCAGAACCAGCAGCTCAGTACCTTGAAGACGTCGGAGAAGCAGCTAAAACAGGAGATAAATCACCTACTGGACATCAAACGCAGTCTGGAGAAGCAGGTCATGGAGCTCCGCAAGTACGCCATCCCATAATGCACCACACTGCACTCACTCTTTAGCGTGGGGTTAATTATTACAGCCAGCTAAACATTTTTTAGTGGTTTGCCTTGTGAAATTATATCTTGTGTGTGTGTGTGTGTGTGTGTGTGTGTGTGTGTGTGTGTGTGTGTGTGTGTGTGTGTGTGTCAGGGAGCGTCAGGATTCCGATGGACAGATGAAAGAGCTTCAGGATCAGTTGGAGGCAGAACAGTATTTCTCTGTAAGATCGTGTTGATTGTTTACATTCACGACCATCACAAGGACTAAAGGTTAAAAAAAAAAACAAGTTATGACCAAATAAAGAGTGTGTGTGTGTGTGTGTGTGTGTGTGTGTGTGTGTGTGTGTGTGTGTGTGTGTGTGTGTAGACGCTGTATAAGACGCAGGTGCGAGAGTTAAAGGAAGAGTGTGATGAGAGGAATAAACTTTCTAAAGACATGCAGCAGAATCTGCAGGAGTTACAGGAGGAGAGGTGAGGAATCTGTGTGTAGGCCTTCAACATGATCCATACATGAAACAGCTCCTGACAGGACTGCTAACTCTGTGTGTGTGTGTGTGTGTGTGTGTGTGTGTGTGTGTGTGTGTGTGTGTGTGTGTGTGTTGTAGGGACTCCCTAGCCGCTCAGTTGGAGATTACCCTGACAAAGGCCGACTCAGAGCAGTTGGCTCGCTCCATTGCTGAGGAGCAGTACTCTGACTTGGAGAAGGAGAAGATCATGAAGGAGCTCGAAATCAAGGAGATGATGGCCAGACACAGACAGGAACTCTCCGAGAAGGACACCACAATCAATTTGGTCAGTTTTAAAGAAGCCGGGGGTGGGGGGTGTGGTGTGGGTGGGGGGTGTTGGATGTTTGGGATTAGAGAACAGGAAGTCATGACCAAATAAGGAGAGTGGGAATTGCAATGGGTCAGAAGTGGACAGTTGTGGAGTTCTGATATTCTCACAAATGGTTTACGGTGTAACGTTGAAACTCTTTTGTTGTTTAGTTGGAAGAAGCTAACCGCATGCTAACGAGTGACGTAGCAAACCTGGCGAATGAGAAGGAAGAGTTGAACAACAAGCTGAAGGAGGCGCTGGAGGGTGAGTGATACATGTAGTTTTTATTTGCAATATATTGAGATATACGTGTGTGTTTATTTGTTTGTGTTCACGCTTGCTGTGCTGAATGATTCTTCAGACATGCAGAAGTCGAAAGATAATGAGCAGTCCGTCACACAGATGAAGCTCGCGTATGAGAAGCAGCTTCAGTCAGAGAGAACTCTGAAGACGCAGGTACAGAGGGGTTTTTATTACAGGGGTAGCTTGAGTTACCAGCGTGTTTTATAATGAGTTTTCCATGATACGAGCTTCGAGCCCACCAAAAATCCGCCCCATCCAACCAGCAAAATTTTGATTTACGAGCTCTCCTGGGGAAATGGCTTTTACCCTTGTAGTCTTCCGTGTGTATTCCTCCGCACTCCTAGAACGCCTTGTGCACTGCTTCTCAAGTGATTGAGATCATTTTCTGTGATGCCCCCTAAAGGAAGAAAAAACATTTCACGTCCCACGCGTGACTATAATTAGCATTTACTGTACTTCATATCGTTTCCTCGGTGCTTTTTCCTTACACCATAGGAACCACAGTGAGAGCGCCGCTGCCACCTACTGTAGAGGATGCACAATTACACTTAATTCTAGTACAGTATGGCAAAAAAGCATGTTCCCCAGGGTCATACGTGCCCCCACCCCCGTCATCTCACCTAGAAGCACTGACCTTGTGGGAGCTCACCCACGAGCCTTTCCTCGCTGGCATTCGTAGCATGAACATGCACAAATTCTCCTCCTCCTCCTCTATTATGCACCACCTCATGCCTACCCACCTGACATCTTCGCGCCCACATGACATATTTGCTGCAGTCGATGATCAGAAGGGTTAGTTGACAAATTTTTTGTTCTTGTTTTATTATTATTATTAATTATTAATGTTAATGTACATGTATTATTATTATTATTATTATTATTAAATATTAGTTTTTACGTGTTTAATATATTTTTATCTTTAATACATTAGGTCAAATATACGTGTTTGTGTCAGGTTATATGGGTTTGGGAGGGGATTGGAACAGATTACAGGGATCCTTCACTTTCCATGGTTAATTAGGACCAAGATCCCCCCGCGACCGCCGATTTCCACGAAGTAGGATCGACCCCCCTGACTGATGTATACGTACATGTATATGTGTATATAATATCAATAAATACATATTCAATGCTATAAATGCTTATAATAAAAATTAAACATTCAAAAATAATGCATAAGATGTAAATAAAATATAAATACACACACACACAGACGTGCACCTCACATAAAAATGTAAGTAGGTTTATTTTTGTTTTTTGTTTGGGGGGGGGTTGTTTTTGTTTGTTTAGGGGTTTTTTTTTTGTTTGTTTGTTTGGTTTTTTTGCATAATTGGCCTTGTTTTGCAGCATTTTAACTTTTCCCCAGTTTTTCCTTTTTTTTATTTTTCGATGAATATTTTTGAAAACCCCACGATGGAAACCACGGAAACTGTAGCGTGAAGTAATGAGGGATCACTGTATTTGGTTTTCTATTATTTCCGATGGGAGTTTCTGTTTTATCTAACGAACATTTTGACTTATGAGCTCGCCCTCGGAAAGGATTCATTTCGTAAGTCGAGGTCCCACTGTATTTTATTTTTGTTGTTCCTTTTACACACTCAGAATTCTGTCCTCATGTAGCCAGGGACTGCGGCTGAACTCGCAGCGATGCTTTCCCGCACGTCACTTTTTCATAATTATCACTGTAAGTTGACCGTGTAACGGCAGCTTCAGCTGAAAACACGGGGAATTTTAATGGAGAGCTGGTTCCTGTACTTGCGCAGGAAACATGTTTATTATTTTATAACATCATTGAACACTTGTATTTGTTTTATCAGGCTGTGAACAAGCTGGCTGAAATCATGAATAGGAAGGTGCCTGGCAATGGAAGTCGTCGTGGAAACGACACGGATGTGAAGCGGAAAGAGAAAGAAAACAGGAAATTGCAGCTGGAGCTACGATCCGAACGGGAAAAACTCAACAGCACCATCATCAAATACCAGCGAGAAATCAATGAAATGCAGGCGGTATAAATGCTATTACAGTATATCATGCTAACAGCCAGCGCGACACTCGTGTGACCTCATTCCCATCACCTTGGATCTGAGTTCTGCTAGTCCTGTTTCAGAAATATCTCCACATCTGATGTGCCATGCTAACATGACGCTAATGCTAATGCTAATCCACTGCTAATAAATTATTGCAGGGAACGGAAGACTGCTAGGCCTGAACTTGAGCCGTTACAGATTCCTAATTTAACCGAATGCTCATTAAGTTCTAATACAGCCTTGCACACAACAGATTGCTAATATTCGCGCGTTCGGATGGCTTCTTTTATCAGCCGTAAGCTAGTTCATAATTCACTGGCTTCTTTTGTGTGCTTTGTTTTTGTACGTGCTTATTTATTTAGCAACATTGGATTTTACTGCCATCTAAGCTATTGTCGTGTGTGTGTGTGTACACGTGTGCGTGCGTGTGTGTATGTGTGTGTGTGTGTGTGTGTGTGTGTGTGTGTGTGTGCGTGCGTGCGTGCGCGTGTGTGTTTTAATAGCATTTATAATGAAAAGCGTCTTATTTCCTTGTAGCAACTCGCAGATGAGTCTGTGATGCGTGTGGAGCTGCAGATGGCTCTGGACAGTAAAGACAGTGATATCGAGCAGCTCCGAGGCCTTCTCAATTCCATCAACGCTCACTCGCTCGATTCTGCCAGCATGAGCAGCGGCCCCGAGTTCGAAACGGACGAATCACTGCCAGGTTTCATTTTAAAATATATTCGTATTTCTTTGAGAGACTCGGGGGAGTGGCTTGTATCTGTGCAGTGGTACGACTCTGAATCAAGAAGGGTGAAATAAAGCAAGATGGCGATTAAAATGGCGCACGCCGTGTTCTTAATCCAACGTTCAGTGAATACTTCATGTCATGAAATTATTGATAGTAATCATGTGTGAAATGCTGCGATGTTGATCTGTTGTCCTCCGTGCGCACAGAGATCAGGCTAGAAGGCTGGCTGTCTCTCCCCGTGAGGAACAACACCAAGCGCTTCGGCTGGGAGAGAAAAGTGAGGCGTTTGCGATTCTCGCGCATCTGTTACGTTCTGTGTGAAACATTACAGTCGAATAATGCTGTTGTTTGCTGCAGTATGTCGTGGTGAGCAGCAAGAAGATCCTCTTCTACAACAGTGAGCAGGATAAGGAGCTCTCGAACCCCTACATGGTGCTGGATATCGAGTGAGTGTCTTCTCTTCAGTGTGAAATGACCAACATGAATGCAGTTGATTGTTTGATGTAAATGCGACGTGTATATGAAAAGCTCATCGTGCTGGTGGTGTCAGAGTTTATTGTTTAAAAACCAAATTTCCATCATTCAGAGTTCTTGTGTAACTCTCATCTGCTCAATAATCTACAATGATTTTTTTTTCTCTGTGCGTCTCTCTCTCTCTCCCTCTCTCCCTCCCCCAGTAAACTCTTCCACGTTCGTTCAGTCACCCAGACGGATGTCTACCGTGCAGACGCTAAAGAAATTCCTCGGATATTTCAGGTGCGATAAAGGATCAGGTTTATAGTCTGACTGTCTCTCCTGATTTGTATCACGTGAATGAACATTCCGAAAATTTCACTGTAAGATTCTATTCCCCTGTTCGCAGATCCTGTACGCTAACGAGGGCGAGAGCAAGAAAGAGCAAGAAGTGGAGCCGCTGCCCATCGGAGAGAAATCCAGCTACATCTGCCACAAAGGGCACGAGTTCATCCCGACGCTCTACCATTTCCCCACCACCTGCGAGGCCTGCACCAAACCGCTGTGGAATATGTTCAAACCGCCGCCCGCCCTCGAGTGCCGCCGCTGCCACATCAAGTGCCACAAAGATCACATGGATAAGAAGGAGGAGGTGATCGCGCCATGTCGAGGTAGGAGCCGTCTCTACTTCTGATGAAAGAAAAGACCAGCTGGGAGAGAGGAAAAAAAGGCAATGATGATTTAAACAAGTTAAACAGTGACTCAAATTAATTCTGACGAGGCCGGAGCCTGTCTCAGCTGAGACGGCGTGTTGCACCCTGAACAGCTCACCTAGCCATTGCGGTGTTAACACGCACAACCTTTCATACACACGCTCACACATGGGGCAATTTACATCAGCCAGTTAGCCTAACATTGCATGTCGTTGGAATGTGGGAGGAAACCAGAGTACCTGGAGTAAACCCATGTAAGCATGGGGAGAAAACGTCCTCGCCAAACCCTGGACTCGAACCCAGGACCTTCTGAATGTGAGGCGGGCATGCTAACCGCTACTTCAGTAAAAGTAATCTCGTGAACGGCGAAGACTGACTCGACAGATTTGACTTGATTAAAGACCTCGACACATTGTGATGATACAGTTTGGAAATGCTCCGTGAATTCAGTAGTTTAGTTACTTTAATTATTCAATAACAGATACATGGAAGAATCTGGAAATCTCATTTAATATGTTTTCAATATATAAATATTCCACTCACTTTTTTTCTCTCGAGTGAACTATGACATTTCGACGGCCAAGAACCTGCTGCTGTTGGCGTCGTCGCAGGAAGAGCAGCAGAAGTGGGTCAGCAGGCTCGTGAAGAAGATCCCGAAAAAAAAGCCTCCAGGCCCCGAGTGGACCCTTCGCTCATCCCCTCGCATCCCCACTAAAGTCCAGGCCAGCCAGTCGTTGAGGAGAACCAGCCGGCAGCTCCAGGCCGGGAAGACCAGGTCAGCAAAAACACTGTCTGGTGTTTTTCCATTCACCGAGATCTGTGTTGTTTCTCAAAACTAAAACTGCATGCAATTCTAAATTATGTGGCCGTTCAAGTCCATCCTCTTTATTTCCGCTCCAGATCGTCCTGGCACGAGTTCTGATTTGCACATTGATTTCTTATTTATGTATTTAGGTCAACACTGGTTAACCAAAAGCTAAAAAGCAACATCAGCATTATCTCACATCATGCTAATGTACCGTATTTTCACGACCTTAAGGCGCATCAGATTATAAGGCGCAATACCAAATGAACGACACTCGAATGGCCCTGTCCATACATAAGGCGCACTGGATTATAAGGCAAGTTAAGCGAAACAAAAGTCAGATCTGCCAAAGTTGATTCGACTCATTCATCATAACGCTCAACATTGTTCAGTTATAACAATATAAAACAATAATCTCACTTTTTCAGTTCATTTCTCTTCCACAAATCCATCAAATTCTGCATCTTCACTGTCGGAGTTTAACAGTTGCGCGAGTTGGACATAAATCCCGGATCCCTCTATTATTTTTATTATTATATCATAATATTTTATTATCTATTATTCCCTCGCACATGGAGTCAGATCAATAGACGTGGAGCTTATAAGTCTTCCTGGGTCGTTACCCTCTATCAGCCACGCCTCCTTAAAGAGGCAGTGCATTGGTATTGTGTTCATTACAGAACGGAGATCATTACTCTTAAGGAGTTGTATCCGAGTATCTTTAAACTCAAGAAGGTTAATCCGAGGTCTCAGGAGGACACCTGTAGCAGCGCTTTATCCAAGTTATTTGGGCATAAAGCCCAGATCCCTTGAACTTATGACATGAACACCAATATCTAGTGGTTTGTAATTCTTTGGTTAATCCACCGGAATAATGGTAAGCTCTGAATTAGTTTGCTTCACGTGGGTTTTGACGATGTCAGTGAGATGGAGCCAAGACGGCACCCACACACAAGGCGCACCTGATTATAAGGCGCACTCTCATCTTTTTTTGAGGATTGAAGGCTTTTACGTGCGCCTTATAGTCGTGAAAATACGGTAGTTTTCATGTAGCATTAAACATGAACAATTCACCAAAGGCAAGGTGGGTTTGGCTGAATAGTTGGTAATATCCAGCCAACCTGAAGTAAATAATTTGGTATACAGGGATCCCTCTTTCCGAGGTTAACGGGGACCGAGACCCTCGAGCGACCCTCCAATTTCCGCATAGTATCGACTCCCCTGACTGATGTATAAGTATATATGTGTATATAATATCAATAAACACATATTCAACACAGAGATGTGCACCACACATAAAAATCTAAGTCGTTTTGATGGGGTGTTTTGGGTTGGTTTTGTTTGTTTTGGGGATTTTTTTGTATAATTGGCCTTGTTTTTTGGCATTTTCCTTAACTTTTTTCCCCATTTTTCCTTAATTCACATATTTTTCGATGAATATTTTTCAGAAACCGAAGCACGGAGTAGCGAGGGATCCCTGTATGCTACACAGCAACAGAAGTCGATAAAAATGAGATTTTTCTGCTTTATTTTTTCGGAGTTGCTACCCGTACGGCACCGTATTCCTCCGAGGTTTTGCTATTCGTACGGCATCTTGAAAATGAGATTTCGCACATGCACGAGCTGACGTCAGTCACGTGGTCAAAATGACAACAGAAGAACATGCGTTCCATGTCAGGAATAAATTTTCCTCATTAGAAGAGCTTGAAAAACGCATTCAGTTGCTCCAACAGCATCATGACATTCAATTGTTTAAAAGAAGGGACACGTACAATCAAAAACACCATCAAACGATTGGCGGCACTATAAATCGCTGATCCTAAGGTTGGGGGTTCGAGTACCCACAAGGTTGTCACTGCCCCCCCCCCCCTTCCCCCCCCCAGTGCAGCTCACTGGGTTATCAAAGGCGGGCCATGTCTCTCGCTGTCTATGGTGAGAGGTTGATGTAAAAGAACCATTGCTGACTTTCGTAAAGAGGAGCTGCAAAGCTGTCAGCATGTTTCTGTCTGTTGCTAAAGGGCTGTGACAGGAAGGGCATCCGACGTAAAATCCATGCCAAATCAAATGTGCGAATCAGATGATTCGCTGTGGCGACTCTCGAGAACGGGAAAAGCTGAGAAGAAAAGAAGATTTCTAGTGTGCAAAATGTTGCCGTATGATTAGCAACAAATATACTGTATTGAGTACGGCGCTGTACAGGTATCATCTGCTAAACATACGGCAGAATGATTAACCTCATTTCCAGAAGGTGGCGCATCAACACACATGCTCAAAAGGATTGCCATACGACTAGCAAACAATAAATCCCGTACGGGTAGCCACGGCCTTATTTTTAAGGTGTAAATGTTGACGACATGCTCCACCAGTTCGGTAACGGGCCTTGAGAGTGTTCCCTGAAAAACATGAAATCCATATTGTGTAGCTTCCTATTGGCCAAGATAGCAAACCAATCAGATTGCAGCATTTCCGTGTGGTGTACGTATATACTAAATTATGAGATTTGCCACATGAATGATCTACGTAAACAGGACTAAATAGATGTTCAGGTGTTTTATTTTACTTTTTTTATTATTTGGTGCTGGTCATGTAGTGCAACTTTGTATGACACACACAGGACTGTGCAAAACCGTGCGGAGCCCACAGCGCCCCTTCCAGGCGGGGAGAAATTCATCCACCACAAGGGTCATGAGTTTTTGCCCATTCTCTACCACTTCCCTACCATGTGTGAAGCCTGTGCTAAGCCTCTGTGGAACGTGATTAAGCCTCCCTTGGCCCTGGAGTGCCGACGGTGCCACATCAAGTGCCACAAAGACCACATGGACAAGAAAGAGGAGGTTCTAGCACTATGTAACCCGTCCAGATCCAACCCCGAATTCGTCGCTGGGTGAAAATTAGATGGGCGGGGACAGTTAATGATTTTCTTTACAGCGAGCGCTAACAATCAGAAATGACCTGGAGCTCAAGTGATCTGTTTTTATTTTTTGTTTTTTCTTCTGCTTTGTTTTTTTTGTTTTTTTTTCATGCAATTAATATTAAAAACTGCAAGAAGTTAAGACAGAAATCAGCACAAGTTGATTTTAAAAACTGAGACGTTATCACTTTGGCTCCAGTTCATTTTTCTGACTAACTGCTGACACAGCTGATGAAAGAGCGACTCATCATCCATGTCATGCCTTTCGCCACTCACAACCTTTCAGCCATTCAGCATCCATCCCGAAACATGCTCTCCATGCCCTCCATGCCCTCCATGCCCTCCATGCCCTCCATGCTCTCCATGCTTGGGAATTAAGCAAATTGCTAAAAAACTTGCTGGCTAGAACTTTATCTGAAGGCTGTGACATACAAACCCGAGTCAGGTATGAGGGGACGACCGATTTTCCGGCTGGCTGATAACCGGGGGCCGATGTTGGGCGTTTTCGCATTGATCACTGTTGGCGTTTCATTTTTCCAACACTGATATTAAGTGATTATAAAGTGCGCAACTGTGGCTCGCTGCCATCGTCCAGAAATATGGAATGAAAGTGTTTAAGAATAGGGACATTTTAAGTCCTTTTTTGTTGTTAAATAACTGCGACGTCATTGTCTCGTCACGACGCCACACTTCTAGTCCTCAGAGCAGGCTATACTTTTCATGCTGGTTTTCAAAATACAGAAAAAAAATTGATAAATTTGATTTTTCTGTAAATGCTTCAAAATGTCGGTTCTTGGCCACATGAACTATTAATAATCAGTATCGACGTCGGCTCTGAAAGACCCATCTCACTCGAGCCCTGTTATGCATTGACAGGAAAATCATAATCACAATAGACTTGATTTGTGTTCTCATCCAGCCTTCAGATGACGGTCATTTACCAATCGGACTCGTAGTGTTACCGGGTTTAGCATTCTCACCTGATTCTCGACTGAAAGGACTGGTGCTGATTGGTGAACCACCGGGTCATGATGTCACTCTCTAAATTCACACAGCCTCACTTGATGATGTTGATGTGTGCTGACATGGACCTGGACTGGGGGAAAGGTTGATTCCCGTGTAATCCAGTGTTGCTGCTGAAACCCAGCACTCATCCCTTTTTTTTAAGGGTTCTCACTGTTGGCTTACTGACAAACTTTGTCCAGGTCTTCCTCTATCAGCTATTCAGGTTTTCCTGTTGAGATCAATCTCATGATGCGTGCTGGCGGATGGTGCTCGGTGACCGTGGGGATGATCCCTTTCGCTCTGTAGGCTAAAGCTTGGCACTCTTCCTCCTTTGCAGGCTTCTGGATGTGGGTGTTGAGGACTGGCATTGGGCTTTGGATGAGGTCCATGATGATGATGATGATGATGATATTGTGAATGAATTTAATGTGTAAAGCAGCGTACAGGGCGTGAGTCATGGTAACTCCTGAGGTTTGCCAGTGTTGGATTGAAGTGGTGTTCATGATCGTTGCTGCTCAGCAGGAAACTGAGCACTCGGTCCATTCCAAGCATCCTCTCTTTCACGCTCAGGCTAAAACCGGACGACACACGCCATTCAAACTTCCACTGTGCTCGCCTCCATTCCATTTCTGCCATGAAAGAGAGAATGTTTACCATTTGGGGTGTTGGCTTGCCTTTTTTCCTCTCTGTCTGATTTTTGACCTTCTAACCTTTTCACCCCAGCCCGCCCAGGTCAAGATCTCCAACTAAGAGAAGAGAAGATTCCAAGAGCCGTCTGAACAAATGACGAACTTTAGAATGTTTTCTTTGTTTCTTTCTTTTTTTGTTTTAGTTGAATTTTCTGGCAAACATTTTATTTATCAGATTCCAACCGCATGTTTACAGCAAGTTTAATGATGTTGTGTGAAGTATTGTATGGACGCAGTACCATGATTCACTTCAGCGGCTCTTATCTCGTACAATAAACATTTGCAAGATGAAGTGTTTTATGTTTGCGTGACGAGTGCATGCACAGTGTGGTGTGTTGCGGCGTCATCTGCAGGCATGTGCCAGGATTGGAGGACTAATGCATTTGGTTTGCAGATTTAATTCTCGGGTGAGTTTGATTTTGAAAAAAGCGGCATGTCCGCCTGTTATTGTTCCAAAGGGAATTCGTAACACTTGGCTAAATTTTCTCCAAAATAACACGTTCAAAGTATAAAAGCAAAAAATGGAATCTAACATTGCGATTGTTGTCTGTCGGCATGCTCGACTAACATTTACGTAGCAAGCGTGTTGCGGTCCTTTCTAGCTTGAATAGCGTCTCCAAATTTCTACATTCTGTAAATTGTTATGCCGTTTCTTTCAGTTAAAGCTTTGCATTTTGGACCTGCCTTGTTCGCATTTTTTTATATAATGAACGTTTTTGGTGAAAAATATTGGGTTTATTTCAGCTCGTTCCTTCTGCCCATCACAAGAACCATTTACGGTGGCTTTTTCCTTGTGGGTTTCTAGATCAGTAAACTATTATTATTATTATTATTATTATTATTACTACAGTAGGCCCTTTACATATTTGCGGTTTTGCACTCGAGCCTCCGCATAGTCGCAGAGTGCCTGTTCACCCTCCTGCTGATTGGTTGAGATGATGTAATGCCCCCTTTTTCCTCATTCGTGCACACTTTGTGCCTGTGCTTTTTTTAGTGTGTGTGTTTTTAATTACAGTTAAGCTCCGTCATGCCACCCAAACGCTGCGCACCTTCTCAGGCTTCTGGTAAGGCGCTGAAGCGCCAGAAAAAGGTATGAACTGCATGAAAAAGTAGAACTGCTGGATATGATTCAGGAAGGAAAACGTTTTTCTGCAGTAGGGTGCCATTATAACGTGAATAAAAAGTACAGCCCAGTACATAAAGAAAAATGAAAAGGCAATCAGAGCCAGTGTAGCATCGACTTTTTGTGGAAGTGCTAAGAAGGTGAATGTTGTATGAAACAAGGTCATCATCAGAATGGAATCTGCCTCAGTATTCTGGTTACTTCTAGTTCACAGGGGTCGGCAACCTTTGCCATTCAAAGAGCCATTTGGACCCGTTTTCCACTGTAAAGAAAACACTGGGAGACACACATCCTTTTTTGACATTTAAAATCAAATAACACTGCATACTATGTTTTTCCCTTTTTTCCTTCATGATAATATAAAAAAACAACATGTTGCATTGATTTCAACGACTGCAGACAATTAAATTACAACAAAAACATTTAGATTTAAAAAAAAAATCTCCAGCCTCCCAACGACCTTAATTAGGATTAAGTTGTTCAGAAAATGAATGAACATGTTCGAGTCTTTCTTGTATTTTTATAAAGACAAAGAATATCTATCCCACGAAGGGAGGGACGGGCTGCAGCCAGATGTGTTAACGGGTTGGGTAGCCGACCTCACCATCACTCCCTTCGTGGGATTTTCTTTTTCTTTATTCATTATATTAATGTTGTTTTGTCGTCGTTTTAATTTATAAAAACGACAGCAACACAAAAGTATATGAAGACTCCTTCTTAAAAGAAGGACTGAACCACACCCAGTCTTTTATTTTGTCACTGGGAGGAGAGTTGTTTCATTCGGAGATTGCTGTGCATAAACCAGATCTCATCCATTGTCTCTTACTTCAGCTGTGATTTTTGTTCCTGGATTACAAACCCCGGCGGCAGAAAAATCTCTCTCTCACCTCGCTGCTGCTGGCTGATGGTGAGAACACTGCTTGCCATGAGCACAAGGGTTCGGAAATCCACCAACACAGCAGATCAAAAACACAGAGACTCTCAATGTAGCTGATTAATATAACGACAGCCGTGTCCACAAGAACACACGCACAAAATCACCCCGCCCACACCAAATACCGTAATGCAATGAAAAGTAAATATAATGCAATACCTCCCCCTGGTGTGCATTTTTGAAAACTACAGTGCTGTATGTTTAAAGAATAAGATTATAGTACTGTATAATGTTTATATTTTATTATCAATAAATATCCCAGTAAAAAATTAAAAATTTTTCTTAATCATTACTATATTTTACTACATTAATACTGTATTAATGAGTAAGACTGTCTATAGAATATGTTTAAGAAGCATATAGTAGATACGTAGTATTTTACTTCCAGTTGATCATTCGCGCATGTAATATGATACATGGGGTTTTACTTCCAGGTGCAGAACTCGTGGATTATCTTTAGTTGCGGGAGGAGCCGGAATCAAACCCCCGCAAATAATGAGGGCCTACTATATATTGGTGTTGCTGTAGCCTAATGGAGGGGGAAAGGCGACTTTGGGACCGAAAGTGTTGCTGATTAGATTCCTAACCCAGCAGGGAAAATGTGCGGCGGTGGAGGAGTGAGCGACACTTTCCTTTCCTCCACATAAATGGCTGAAGTGCCCTTGAGCAAGGCACCTAAAACCTAACTGCTCCCCGGGCCCCCAATGTGTCTGGCAGCCCACTGCTCCGAGTGTGTGTGCTCTTAATGTTAGTGTGTGTGTGTGTGTGCGTGCGCACGCGCGAGTGAGTACATATGCAAGTGTGTGTGTGCATGACCGTGTGTGTGGACGAGCGTGTGTCTATGTATGTGAGTGTGTGTGTGTCTGTGCCTTTATGCTAGTGTGTGTGTGTGTGTGTGTGTGTGTGTGTGTGTCTGTATGTGAGTGTCTGCGACTGTGTGTGTGTGTGTGTGTGTGTGTGTGTGTGCGCGCCTGTATGCGAGTGTGTGTGTGTGTGTGTCGGCCTGCGAGTGTGTGTGTGTGTCTCTGCGTCCGAGTGTGTGTCTGTCTGTATGCGGGTGTGTGTGTCTGTATGCGAGTGTGTGTGTCTGTATGTGAGTGTGTGTGTGTGTGTGTGTGTGTGTCTGTATGTGAGTGTCTGCGACTGTGTGTGTGTGTGTGTGTGTGTGTGTGCGCGCCCCTGTATGTGAGTGTGTGTGTGTGTGTGTGTGTGTGTGTCTGCGTGCGAGTGTGTGTGTGTGTCTGCGTGCGAGTGTGTGTGTGTCTGTATGCGAGTGTGTGTGTCTGTATGCGAGTGTGTGTGTCTGTATGTGAGTGTGTGTGTGTGTGTGTGTGTGTGTGTGTGTGTGAGCAAGTGTGTCTGTGTGTAGGTATGTGTGTGTGTGTGTGTGTGTCTGTGTGTAGGTATGTGTGTGTGTGTGTGTGTGTGTGTGTGTGTGTGTGTGTGTCTGTATGTGAGTGTCTGCGACTGTGTGTGTGTGTGTGTGTGCGCCCCCCTGTATGCGAGTGTGTGTGTGTGTGTGAGTGTGTCTGCATGCGAGTGTGTGTGTGTCTGCGTGCGAGTGTGTGTGTGTCTGTATGCGAGTGTGTGTGTGTGTCTGTATGCGAGTGTGTGTGTCTGTATGTGAGTGTGTGTGTGTGTGAGCAAGTGTGTGTGTGTGTGTGTGTGTGTGTGTGTGTGCGTGTGTGTGTGCTCACTTTGGACGGATTAAATGCAGAGTAAATAATTTCCCTTCTGGCATTAATACAGTATAGCAAACAAATGAGTGTAATTATTGGCACATGCCTGCACGTACGTGTGTGTATTTTTGTGTGTGTATTTTTGTGTGTGTGTGTGTGCGTGCGTGTGTTGGGTTTTATGGGGTAAAACTGAAATGTGTTGAGACTAACTCGCTCTCTGTCTTTCTTCCCTTCCTCTCTTTAGTTAACCTCACTTTGGGAATGTGGTGTAACTTCATGCTGAGGTTGGGCTCTCCTGCTTTCACACCAAGAACTTAACGTTTTTATAATGTTTCATCGATCCAAACTAGCCAGAAAACGTTATGTTAGCGGTTTTGAGCGTTGCCGTGTAGGGACGTGTAGAGATTTCCAGGACCTTAAAAGAAATCTGCAGCAAAATATGAGATGAGGAGTCGTTCCAAACCTTCGACCTTCACCTTCAGCTCCAGGAAGTTTTCCTTCACCAAACCAGGCTGCCAAGCACTCAGATGGACTGAAGTACCAAAGGGACACAAGACTGTGAAGGACTCTGCGATGTGAAGTTGTTGTTGTTGGGGATAGGTGTTGTCATGGAGATGGGTGTGTGTGTGTGTGTGTGTGTGTGTGCGCTGATATTACATCATGATAATTGTTAAAGTTCTCTCACAGTTTTATGATATCATCACGAAGCATCAGAGAAGGACTGAGTGTTTGATGGCTTTTTAAATGTTCTTTCGAATCTGATGAACAGAGACATGCAGAATAAGAACCTATGAAGGTTTTCAGAGGTACCGTCTCAGAATTATTATCGATGGGACTTAACAGCGCCACTTTAAATATCTGAGATTCTTGAGGGTTCTTTGGTTTTCTCACACCGATGGGGTTTCAATTCAAACCTTTGTTGCAAGCCCGGCCGGTAATTTTCTGCAAATAAGACATTAAGATGAGTCTGTTGGTACTCGTTCGATGGTGCAACATTTTGAGTGACAGGGACCCCAGCAGGCGCATTACTTATTAAACGCATCGAGCCCTTTCCCTCTGTTTGCTTCTCTACAATAACACACCAATTAGATTGGGTTCCAGGTAGAACCTTTTTAGAAAAGTAAGAATCATTCATTCAAAGAATTTTCCAGGCTGCTTCATCCTATTAGAGTTGTGGGGAGGCTGGAGCCCATCTCAGCCGACTCTGTTTGAAGGCGGGGTATGACCTGAACAGCTCGCCAGGCCATTGCAGGGCCAACACACAGCCCATCACTCCTAAGAGCGATTTGGAAGAACCAATTAGCCAAATGTGCCGCGTACGTGCTAACAACCGTCTGCTACACTAAGAATCTGTAATTACAAAAATCAGGGGCGCTTCAGGAGACTTCTAAAGGTGCCCATCTCACAGGGAAACATTCAGACAGAGAACGAACTTGATAGGCACCCGCAGCAACGCTTTACGAAACTTTAGGGCTCTTCAGGGTATTCGGGTCGTTCCTCCGGGAAAACGGTATTTCTTGACCAGAAGGGGCTCCAAGCAAACCCATTCAGGTGTGAATGCAAACACGTATTCGTTGTTGAAACGGGATTTCCAAGCCACTAATCTCATGAGGCAACACTGAAGAAATCATCAAACTCTTCAGGGTTCTTTGGTTGCCCCTATTAGAGATCCGCACCCCTATCAGAATGAGGTGCAAGTCGGAGCCTTCTACCGAGTAACGAAGCGGAGATGATCCACAGTGAGCAGGTTTCACCATCTCGGGGCGCAAACCTCTGAGATAAGGGAACCTACCAGCCCCTGATTGCAATACTCAAGGAAACGTGAGGTCTCTTCACACGTCTGTTCCTTTGGAAATTCCTCGTGTCCTAACCACCCCCCCAGGATTTGACCCGTTCTCAAAGATGTGTTGGTTCTCCCTTAATTTTCATCAGTGTTCTGATGCATCGTACGACCAGTTCAGCACATGCCTCCGTAACCCAGCGTGTGACTGAATGCAGGTGTTATATTACCTACGATTGATAAGCTTTTCACTTCAGATTTCAAGATGGACCGGACCAGTGTAACCATACCTAACTCCAGGACAGGTGTCCGGTACTATTGAGTAGAGATCCACCACTCACAAGCGTGTTCACTCTTACCCGAGTAGAACAGCACGGCCGGTTTAATGCTCACGGATCAGTGCGCCGACCGCCCGGAATACAGAAAGCACCTGTTCTGGAACGGAGGCTTCGACACCCAAACCTCTTCTTCGGGTTCAATGTTCTGACTGGTTCCGCTGAACGGTGACCGCACTGCTGGTTCTATCGTGCCTGAAAAGCCACACCACGAAGGAGAGCGGTATCTTCAAAAAGAAAAAAAAAAATGAAATTCCAGATGCAGTTTTATTTATTCTAAACCATTATCAGCCATTTCTGATGGGTTTTTTTTTCTTCGTAGCAGCGTCAGAGAACTCGCCGTCTCGATAGGGAAAGGATCCTGTTCAGCGGGTATGGAGAGAATATTCAATGTTCAAATTCAAAGATCATATTCAGATGTGACATGAAGGAGTCGCGAGTAACCCGAAACATCTTTATTTTGCTTTCGGGACCGACCAGATCGAAATGATCTCACTTAGTAAAAAATAAATAAATAAATTTGACACAAAAAAAATATTGATTTGACTGAAATTTTCTAGTTTCCTCTGCGGCATGTGGCTCATGGCAACCGTCTGTTGTCGAGCAATAACGGACCAATCAGAATTGAATACAGTATTGAGCTCAGTATAATAATAAATAATTGTGAACAATCAGGACTGTTCTATATTAACTCGGTATAATTACTTGCTTTGTACTGATTTGTCACCGGTGACGCCGCGCATGTCCTGTTGGCGAATATCACATTTACTTTGAGTTTTAATACATTTCTGGCCATAATGTATTCATTTCTAATACGTGGAGATCAATCTTCAGTTGAATGGACCACTAAAAACGAGCGAGTTTGTTCTACATCACATCGATGTGCGAAGACGTCGATGTGTAAACACAGCAGTCGAGGACGAGTCGCGTCCCCGTTGTGATTAATTTGACCATCAGATTAAAACTGAAGCGACTGGGTGGCTTCAGCCCTGAGAAGAGGTTCGGCTGAGGAAAACTCCTGCGAGTGAACAGTCGAGAAGGTTTTCAGATCGATGTTGGGGGGATGTTTACCATTATTTTTATCCTGGGAGTAAAATGTATTTTTTTATTCTGAAAGTGTGCTTACTTTATATGGGATTAGAACAAAACCCATCATTTCATACCAGATCTATACTACACGAACACACCCACATTTGTTCACCTCTGACTATTATGTGGTTTGAAGTGATCCAAGTATTTTACTATTGAGAGTGTGTGTGTGTGTGTGTGTGTGTGTGTGTGTGTGTGTGAAGCCGCGAGTGCAGTGCACGTGTTACTCGTACTGTACTTTTTACAGAGTTCTTAATGATTTGGCACGATAATCTCTAAGTCACTCGTCTCTGGGACATGCCATCCTGCAGTCACGTGCGTTATTTATACTGGCCTGAGCACTTCATGTTAAAGCGCCGCGCCCAGATCTGCATGTTTTATAAACGCCGTGTTGTTCGACAGTAGAACGCACACCTGTATGTAGCCTCTGTGGTTTGCAGAACCTGTATAACATTTGCTTATTTTTGTAAACAAATTTAAAAATTAATCTATATACCTGTGAATGTAGTTATGGAAGTAAAGTTTTAATATAAAAAAAATTATTGTCTTTTCAAATTATTTCAACATTTTGTCAAAACTACCAAAGTTTCGAGCATTGGGCTCCAATACCAACAGAAGGCTTTGTGGGCGAAGATAATGGACTGAAGACCAATGTCCCATGATGTCCGGATAAAACGTCTGGCATTCGACTGGGAATATAACAATACTGTATTTTTACATGTTGATGATCAGTAAGTTCACCGTGTGATCTCCTCAGGTGTCACCACGAAATTACTCTGTTTACAGACTTGAACGCAGAACATACTTCAGCTCCGACACGACGCCTTTACTCAACATTTCAAACTCAGAATCGGCAAAATACGTCAACATGACAAATCTGTGTTTTAATCATCGACAAATTATTTCAACAAAATCACACAACGCTAACGATACCAGCTATGCTAGCTCAACCAAGACACTTTGAAAACCACGATTCTGGAGAAGGTGAGGTTCAGTTTAGATTTTCATGTTGTGAGGTTGACGTCTTGGACTTTGCACCGGTTTGTTTTGCTTCAGTAAAAATACTGAAACTCTTCACTGTGTCATCATTAAATGACCTGCCATACAGTCTCCCATTCATCCGCTTCTCCAACTCTGGATGTAAGGGGCGCGGTCTCGCAATTGATCACCGCCGACCTTGGGGGAACTGGAGCAACCACAGGAAACCCACACAAGCCCAGTGAGAACATAAAACTCCACACACAAACCTCCTCGCTGAGCCCGGGATGCTTCTTACTGTGTGGCGCACGTGTTAACCACTACACCGCCCCATCCTCATGCTCCATTTCTTACACGCACTCCTTCGCTGGAAGGTAAAGTTTAACCAACCTCTTCACCCACCAAGCAGCACGTAGACTTGAAAAATGAAGCCCACACACTACAGTCCTCTCAGGCATGAAGGATGCGGGGTGTCGGAGTTCACCACATTTATCTATCGCAACAGAAACAGCATTACTGCTCACCATGGTAACACAAAGGATTAACAGTGTAAAGTTAGTTAGCCTTTATAGGTTTCCATCCAGGAGAACCTATAGATTATCTTTGTACTGATTCTCCATCCAGGAGAACCTCCAGCTTATCTTTGTACTATTTCTCCAGCCAGGAGAACCTACTACAGTTTATCTTTGTACTAATTCTCCATCCAGGAGAACCTTCAGCTTATCTTTGTACTAATTCTCCATCCAGGAGAACCTCCTTCAGCTTATCTTTGTACTAATTCTCCATACAGGAGAACCTTCAGCTTATCTTTGTACTATTTCTGCATCCAGGAGAACTTCCATCTTATCTTTGTACTATTTCTCCATCCAGGAGAACCTTCAGCTTATCTTTGTACTAATTCTCCATCCAGGAGAACCTCCTTCAGCTTATCTTTGTACTAATTCTCCATACAGGAGAACCTACAGCTTATCTTTGTACTATTTCTCCATCCAGGAGAACCTTCAACTAATCTTTGTACTATTTCTCCATCCAGGAGCACCTTCAGCTTATCTTTGTACTAATTCTCCATCCAGGAGCACCTAAAGTTTATCTTTGTATTAATTCTCCATCCATCTCAACGTTCTGTTTATCTTTGTACTAATTCTCCATCCAGCAGAACCCCCAGCTTATCTTTGTATTATTTCTCCAGCCAGGAGAACCTACTACAGTTTATCTTTGTACTAATTCTCCATCCAGGAGAACCTTCAGCTTATCTTTGTACTATTTCTCCATCCAGGAGAACCTTCAGCTTATCTTTGTACTAATTCTCCATCCAGGAGAACCTCCTTCAGCTTATCTTTGTACTAATTCTCCATACAGGAGAACCTTCAGCTTATCTTTGTACTATTTCTCCAGCCAGGAGAACCTACTACAGTTTATCTTTGTACTAATTCTCCATCCAGGAGAACCTTCAGCTTATCTTTGTACTAATTCTCCATCCAGGAGAACCTCCAGCTTATCTTTGTACTATTTCTCCAGCCAGGAGAACCTACTACAGTTTATCTTTGTACTAATTCTCCATCCAGGAGAACCTTCAGCTTATCTTTGTACTAATTCTCCATCCAGGAGAACCTCCTTCAGCTTATCTTTGTACTAATTCTCCATACAGGAGAACCTTCAGCTTATCTTTGTACTATTTCTGCATCCAGGAGAACTTCCATCTTATCTTTGTACTATTTCTCCATCCAGGAGAACCTTCAGCTTATCTTTGTACTAATTCTCCATCCAGGAGAACCTCCTTCAGCTTATCTTTGTACTAATTCTCCATACAGGAGAACCTACAGCTTATCTTTGTACTATTTCTCCATCCAGGAGAACCTTCAACTAATCTTTGTACTATTTCTCCATCCAGGAGCACCTTCAGCTTATCTTTGTACTAATTCTCCATCCAGGAGCACCTAAAGTTTATCTTTGTATTAATTCTCCATCCATCTCAACGTTCTGTTTATCTTTGTACTAATTCTCCATCCAGCAGAACCCCCAGCTTATCTTTGTATTATTTCTCCAGCCAGGAGAACCTACTACAGTTTATCTTTGTACTAATTCTCCATCCAGGAGAACCTTCAGCTTATCTTTGTACTATTTCTCCATCCAGGAGAACCTTCAGCTTATCTTTGTACTAATTCTCCATCCAGGAGAACCTCCTTCAGCTTATCTTTGTACTAATTCTCCATACAGGAGAACCTTCAGCTTATCTTTGTACTATTTCTGCATCCAGGAGAACTTCCATCTTATCTTTGTACTATTTCTCCAGCCAGGAGAACCTACTACAGTTTATCTTTGTACTAATTCTCCATCCAGGAGAACCTTCAGCTTATCTTTGTACTATTTCTCCATCCAGGAGAACCTTCAGCTTATCTTTGTACTAATTCTCCATCCAGGAGAACCTCCTTCAGCTTATCTTTGTACTAATTCTCCATACAGGAGAACCTTCAGCTTATCTTTGTACTATTTCTGCATCCAGGAGAACTTCCATCTTATCTTTGTACTATTTCTCCATCCAGGAGAACCTTCAGCTTATCTTTGTACTAATTCTCCATCCAGGAGAACCTCCTTCAGCTTATCTTTGTACTAATTCTCCATACAGGAGAACCTACAGCTTATCTTTGTACTATTTCTCCATCCAGGAGAACCTTCAACTAATCTTTGTACTATTTCTCCATCCAGGAGCACCTTCAGCTTATCTTTGTACTAATTCTCCATCCAGGAGAACCTAAAGTTTATCTTTGTATTAATTCTCCATCCATCTCAACGTTCTGTTTATCTTTGTACTAATTCTCCATCCAGCAGAACCCCCAGCTTATCTTTGTATTATTTCTGCATCCAGGAGAACCTCCAGTTTATCTTTGTACTAATTCTCCATCCCGGAGAACCTACAGCTTATCTTTAAATCCACACAAAAGGACTTGAACTCTGGCATTACCATCAGACAAAGAAAAGCAATCTACAAACAAAAGGTCCCATCATACTGAGTATCATATTCATAAAAATACAGCAGAAATGTTGAGTGGCATGGCAGCATCACTTTCTATGAAATATCACCACGCAGCCACACACAGCCAGCAACATTGTGGCATGGCCGGTGTGGATGAAACGGACCGACGTACCGCGGTACCCGAGTCGGCTTCATCGACAGGTCAGAGAGAGAACCCAGAGAGACCTTGCACACCTTCAGCACCAAGCCAGGGAGAGACTTCTGTACTCCAGCAGCTTCAGCAAAAGGTAAATGAGAGCTCGTACATCACCGACAGAAGCTGCACCATGATGGTGACGGTGACACTTCACGTCTTTCACATTTTAAGCCCCATCTGTGGAATCTCAGCATAGAAAAGCGCATGCAGTGAAAACCGCCGGAACATGAGCATCATTATTAACTTTGTTATGGGGGATACACCCCCACACACACACACACACCCCTCACCCCCCCCCACACATGTCATGCACACACACACACCCCTCACACATGCGCACCCCACACACACGCGCACCCCACCCTCATGCACACCCCTCACACACCGGATGACACTGTTCAGTAAAGTGATCATAATTTTTATTGACCTTTTAACAGCAAATAAAGTGACTGACCTGATATTAAAAATCCTCATTCAGATATTACAGAATCCAAAACCCCGAAACTAAAACATTACAGCAGTGTCATCTTCATACGCTGTTAGAGCTCACACAACACTTCAAAACATAATCATAATAATAATAATAATAACCATTGTAAATTATGATGAATTATGAACATTTTGTATTTCGATCGAGTGTGACGTGACGTGCTACAGGATTGTGTATCTGATTGTGCAGGAGCGAATCGATCAGAACGAAAGAGAAATGTGGAAATATCCCCTGCGGATAACCGAAAGAATAAAAACTGACTGTACAGTCCAGAGAGCGACGCCGCTGCGGGCAGAATCCAACACCGATGCCTTCCTGCTTCCCTCTGCCACACGACACAAGTGAAGATATTTTCTTTATAACGTTCTGAAGAGATTTTTGAGAAGAAAAAAAATTGAAGATTTATTTCCTGTTCTGTATCAACTAAAGTTCAGTTTACTTTCTGTAACCACTTAATCCTAATCAGGGTCACAGGCACGCTGGCGCCCATCTCAGCCGACTTCGGGCGAAGGCAAAGCACACCCTGGACAGCTCGCCAGGCCAATGCAGGGCAGAAACACGCTGACAGCTTTGCAGCTCCTCTTTACGAAAGTCAGCAATGCTTCTTTTACATGAAACTCTCACCATAGACAGTGACAGACGTGGCCGGCCTTTGATAACTCAGTTAGCTGCACTGGGGGGGGGGGGGGGGGGGGACGGACAGTGACAACCTTGTGGAGAGTGGGACTCGAACTCCCAACCTTAGGATCAGCGATCCAGCGCCCTTATACCACCAGGCCAACACTGCCTTATCAACTAAAGTGTCATTTGTAAAAAAAAATAAATACCATATTCGATGTGATAAGCGCCCAGGGCGCTTTAAAAATTGGAGTGGGTGGGCGCTTATTGAAATGGTACCAGCGGAGTGGAACGGTAAGTGCTTATTCCCATCGAGGTAAAAAAACATGAATAATAACAGAACAATAAAAAAAGAGTTTTACTGGTATTTGTGTTATTCATTTTGTGGCATCAACCAAATTACTTACATGAGAGCTGAAAATAAACAAAAAACAGCATCATTAAAAAAAAAGACCCTTTACTCCTCCCTCCTGGTGCTGTTTCTTTAAACATTTTTCCCGGGAATGTAAAATCAAGCCAATCAACACGAATGTCAACTTTGATTCAACTTGCCATGTGCTAATACATAAACAAAAGCACATGGCCAGGAACATCGTTAAATGTATGAAGTTAGTGATCAGGAGAATCAAGTGAAAAATCCTCGTCATCACTTTCTGATTGGTCCATATCTGGCTCATCGCTCCATTCATTCAGAGCATCCCATAGTTTTGCTGTAGCAGTTTCTAATGGTTCATCGGTTGTTGGACATTTACCAAGAGAACACAGCAAAATATTTTCCTTTTCTTTTAAACATGGCAGAACGATCAAATGTGTTGTTACTGATGAACATTATAGACATTCCCCAGTGGCAGGGGGTCTTCAAATACCGTGGAAGCTCACTTTTACAGGCAGTGAACGCCTTGTTTTACCGTTACAGAGACGGATCCAATAAAATTGGTACGTTTGATCTACGATACAGCACTTAATTACTTCTTTATTAGAATGAAAAGTAAAAAGCCAGTGAAGGCCGTCATTGGGCCTATACATAAAACCATCGCCTCTCTTGATCCGCTTGTCTTCTCGTTCACGTTTATCAGTCTGTAATCTGATGTTAAATCGTACATCTGGTGTCTGAGGGGCTTTTTATGCGATCTGCCCTGAACATGAATACTGCCACTCAGTCGCTGCGATTCCACTCCTGAACCAAAGCTGTGAAAGCTTGTGCGAGGCCCTGTTTGCACCGTCACTCCCAGGGCTTCACTGTGCCGCTAAGCCAGGGGAATTTGGCACAACAGTTACCCAGAGGCCACACGAAGCCCACGGGAACATCAGGGACTGACCGAACCCAAAAGAAAAAAAAAAAAAAAAAAAACCGCGCAGACAAAAACGTATTTATTTCTTATAAATTAATATTGTGAATTATCATGACACGGTTTCGGATTCCAGGCCAAACAGCTGTGCATGTACCTGCATTGATACCATTTTATGAATAGTGACCTCCAAATAAGAATAAAATATCTGTAAACTTTAAATTTAGTGCATATATATCTGTACTTTTTTTCCTGATGTTTTTTCCATACATTTAATATTTTTCCTGCATTACATTTATAGCATTTAACCGACGTCTATCCGCAGTGACTTCCAGATGTGCGCCTGAATAAACTATAGTCCTGGTGAATCCGTTCTGGTACCGAATTGATAACAGGACGTCTGGGTGAAAAGTGCTGTTCAGGAGGCACGTTGGCAACGTCGCGGGTGTGAAACCGTGTTTTCAGGGTTGGCGTGATGGCGTTTATAAAGTTCATGACCCAGTGCTTCTTTGGATGTCATCATTTTGAAAAGTTTCTGAAATCGAGTTTGGAAGGCGAGAATCGTTCCAGAATGAACGTAATGACGCGACTGAAGAATGAAACGTGGATAGAAAGGGGATTTTAACAGAACATTGTGTTTGTTTTTCGACTGTGAATGTAAACACTGTGCATTTAGAAAAGATTTGGTCCATCGACAGGAGAGTACAACAACATTAAAAACACACGAAACCAAACGAGAGGAACCTGTGAGGAACGATCCCAGCAGGAATGTTTCAGGAAAGATCATTAATACTGTATTTCTGTCGGTGCACAATGTACACACTTAAATAATCAGATCTTCCAGATTACAGTTCAGTGAAAATACAGAATGAACCGGAAACGCGCGACAAGAAGCGGTGATCAATACCGTGATAAAAAAAAAAACAACAAAAAAAAAACTATTATTATTCAGATAAACCAAGGAATGTTCCGCTGTAACAGGAAGAGATGTCAGAATCACTCAGGCTTAGTCCCGTTTCTTGGCGCTGGGCTTGTAGTAGATCACCGTCGCCATCACCCACATGTTCAGAGCGGTCATGGCCACGAAGCGGATCAGAACTACAGTGAGAAGGAGCAGCAGGGGACTCATTAATACCACCATATAAACAAGCATGAACATGGGATTCATGTTCAATAATCACACACGGCCTGCATTTCAAACTTGTTCCACCAATTACAAATAAATACAGAAAACCAGCACATCCTCTTTGTGGCTCGTGTCACATCTAATGTTTTACGTTGCGGCTTCTGGAGCCGCGCCGCCGTGTTCGAGCCACCTGAAAATGTCCAACTCACCGCGAGTGTCTCCAGTCGTCACCATCGTAGTGAAGATCCTCGCTGGAGAAAAAACACAATTTCATCCAGTCAGACATCTCCCTCAAACTCTGCCGCTGATATTTCAATCTTATTTTTAAACGATACGAAGCTTTAAGATCTCGAGAAGGTTGGCGGAAAGTGTCGCACTCACCCGCACACGTGTACGTTGCTAACGCCCAGGTTAAAGTGCTGACCTGCACCGAGTTCTTGGACCTCCACAGACACTGGAGCTGCAGGAGTTTACTGCCTGCACTGATGAGCGTACACACACTCTGCACATGCATGCACACACACGTACAGGGAGAGAGGGAGGGCGGGAGAGAGGGAGAGAAGGATGAAGCTAATACACACAAATGATATCATACAGAAGCTTCCAATTTAGAAGTCAAAATGATCAGTGCAGGTTTCGTGAGAAAGCTCTTATACTCTGGACAGATGTTGGCAGATGTTCTCACCATGGCCATGTCGATGATCCACTTCTCCATGGTGAGCAGTTTCCAGCCACCTACAAACCTGAGACGTTCATTCCAGTTACGGAGTTAAATATCGACAGGATTAAAAACATTTCAGTGTTGATGAGGACGAGTCACGACTCTGACGTAATGGAGGCGTGTCCCCATCGTCTATGTCTGAATTGCCGCGACATCATGGTTTCTCAGTGTGGTGAACTCGTATTTGATTGTGTGCGGTACAACTCAACCACATGTACAATTTAAATTATTCATTTCCTACATTAGGGACTGATCCAAGTAGCAAATATTTACATTTTGGATTTCTGTCCAGAAAAATTTCTTGAAATCCCAACAGCCCCGATTATTTATGGGTCAAAACGTTCAGACACCCACTGGGCCACTAGGGGGAGACATTTCATTATTGCAACGCCAAGTTATAAAATCCTCCAGTCTTCACCAGATTCTTCAAGTTAATCACTGCATTTCTCACCATCATCCATATGGGCCTGGTGGATGTGGTTTTATGGTGAGTGTGCGTGAAGGTTAATACTGTTTATTAAAACCGAAACCAGTGGTGAAAAAAATGTCAAATAAAGTTAAAAAAAAAAAAACTTCCTAATGAACAATGCAAGGTAAGTAAAGTCTGTTGGGTTTTTACACCCGAGCCTAGCGGCTTATCAGGGCGGTGCTTATCCCCGGTTTCCGTAGCGTGAAGCAACCAGGAGTTCAACTCGTCCTGGATGGGACGCTAGTCCATCGCGGGTTACCTTCCCAGTATATTTTTACTGGTACCCATTTATACTGCTGGGTGAACAGAGGCACACATGTGGTTAAGACCTTGCCCAGGGGTCTTAGCACAGTGGGGGTCTAACTGGGATTCGAACTCACAATCTCCTGATCATGAGCCCAGCACTCTAACCACTACACCACCGGCCCCAACCGAACAATGCAGCACAAATTAAAACAAAGTGGAACGGCAGATAAACATCAGCGTTTCATTTTTTTGTTTCTGCTTTGAAACCACTTTAAAATTCCAAGAAGAGATAATAACAGACTCAATCCAGAAGGTGGCAGTAATGTGAAACTATTATTAAAACCTGACTCAAAAAAAAAATAATGCATTTTGTAAAAGTCACTAAAATGAGACTGTAAAGTAAAGAAAGCGATCGTAGCCCTCGTATAAACTAGAATCACAGCTCTCTGTTTGAAGTGAGAATTTGGGTGTGGGGGGTGGGTGTGGGGGGGGAGGGGGTGTAGGACTTAACCCTCAGGTGCAAATGCACCTTTCAAGCGGGAAAATCAAGTCAAGACGAGATCAAGAAATGTAATTACTGTGAGGTGATGGGGTCGGTGGGTGGAGCTTCGGGGGTCAGTTCACTTCAGAGAGCTGAATTACACTGAGAGAGAGATCAAGCATTCCAGAAAGGTGATGTAGTTGTGTTTATATTTGGGTAACAGAAAGGTAGGTGTGTGTGAGTGTGTGTGTGAGTGTGTGTATGTGTGTGTGTGTGTGTGTGTGTGTGTGTGTGTGTGTGAGAGAGAAGGATACAATGCTGCATACATGAGACTCTGCATCATATTTCTGTTGTAGTGCAGGATGAGGATCAGAAGGATCACATCTGGGAACAAAGAAATCACACACAACATGCTCAGCATTGATGCTTCAGGCTGCTCATGGCACAATGGTGCACTTTTACGTTTTTAAAGAAACAGTTCAAACAATACAACAACTTTTTGTACTTGAGAGAAAAACCAGCTGAGAGCCGCCACAGCCTCAAGATGAACGTAGAATACGTAGAGTGTTAACATTCTCACCCTGTGCGATGAGGATGGGATACTCCAGGTATGTAGGAGGAGGATAATCATAGAACATCTGATACGAGACAAACACGATAAACCTACAAGGATGGGACACACACACACACACACACACACACACACAGTGTACACACTTGACTCCTGACACTGTCGAAACGTTCAATGAAATCGAGATTCCTTTATGAATAGAGTCGATTATTCAGTGCTTCCCTCTGATTTGGAGATGCTGTTATAGAAAAGTAATCAACACCTTCTGGTAAATTGGGGGCGGGGGCAGGGGGAGGGGCTATTCTTGCAAACTGAAAGAAGTCAGCTGAAATATTTCAAAAGCTGCTGAGGATGCCGCCTGTTTTCTGGGCACGCCATAGTGGGAAGAGCCCCAGAAGTCGCACGAGGGATTATACCGATATATCCAGTCTGTCTTGGGAACGCCTCGGAACCCCCAGGAGAGCAACACCCGCGTTCCCCTTCTCGACCTGTGGCCTCCATGATCTGAACTCAGATAAGCGGAGCGAAATGGATGGATGTGTCGATCTTCTGAGCACCGAACACGTCAGCTGGAATTTGTGCCATTTTTATTTTCATTATTTTTTAAGGGCGTAATTATGGCGCACGTGTTCGTCCACGACAGGATCAAGTCACGAACATTCGCCGAGAGGGTAAAACCCCACAACAGGAAGTTGTGTGGTGCTCTTCTTTGTGTGGCTATGCACTTCCTGTTGATTTCTAAACGAACGTGCAGGTGAAGTCACTTCAGAAAACGGTTATGAATTCTCAAATGAATCACCATCATGTTGACGTGACGTCCCCGGCGGAGCGGGAGACTTATCTCACCGTTCGGTTCGAATCGGCTTTCGCTCAGCAATATCTACCGCTTTCATCATCTGCCAAGCAGGACGAGAAGCTTCAATCGCTCATTCTGTCCACCAGCTCAGCTTCCAAAGCTTTCGTCCTCATCCTGTGAGGAACGTCTCACTCAATATTGCATTCTGGGTATGAAAACCCCCACCAGACTTCTTTCAAATCTGACCCTGACCATCCCGGTACACCTGAAGAAAAAAGGCTGTCGACTTAAAAAAAAAAAAATTCACATCATTTTCTGAAGCGCTTCGTCCTACAAGGGCCGCCGGGAGGCCGAGATCGAATCGGCACCTCTGGGTGAAGGTAGGCTGCACCCGTTGGCGCAATTGGACCTCAGTACACGTTTTACGTGTGTGGGAGGAAACTGGCAAGCCCAGGGACACCTTCAACCGAGCCCAGGATTCAAACCCAGCAGCTTATTCAACAACAACAACAACAACAACCCCCACACACACACACACACACACACCACCGTCTGATCTGTTCATTAATATCATGCACTGATGTTTTCTCTGTGACGTCAGAGCGAGATATTACTGCAAACTTGAAATGAAACCTTTTGGACAAATCGGAACCGGTATCAGCGTTGATCGCCCAGATCATGAAAAGTAAACAAGTGGAAAGTTCAGGATGGATCATTTCCTTTTCATTCCACCTGAGTTTGGGTTGGATCATGATAAAGCTCGTGAGCCTGCAGCGTTTCCAGCTTTCGGAATGAAGGTGATGAGGGAATTTACCCAAGAAGTTCCAGCAGCAGGCTGCTCACACTCACTCCGGTGGTGGACTTGGACCTCATCAGCACCACAATCTGGGGCAGTTTCAGCACCATGCACACCAACAACGTGCTAAAATTAGCGAAATGCAACAGCGGCAACAACAAATCATCTTCCATCCCGTCCATCCCGTCCATGCCGTCCACCTGAGCCGCAAACACACACACGCGGACTCGCGCGCATCCGGAACAAGGCGGAAGCTGACAGATATGCGTTTCCGCCACGTCAGCGAAACCTTTTGTCCCATTGCGGCACGCGTAGTTTCGGCGGGTTGCCAAGTTTCCCAAGCACGCGATGCTCGACGTCACACAGACTCGGAGCCGTGCGCGGAAACATCGCCGCCATATTGCTGATGGCATTCTCGCCAAGCGCGCCGAGGACTTCCGGGGAAACCACCGTCTTTAGATGCTTATGGCCATCCGAAGAGCAAATAATATAATATCATCGTCTTAATTTATATCATAATATATCACGTGTGACCTATAACCGATATATAACCATCACGAACAGAACCTCACACGGTACACGTGTCCCTGTTGTGTTTGATCAGTTATTTATTTCTTGATTTTCATATTGAAATTTGAAGTTTTTAATAGGCTGACTCAGACACATCCCCAGACGGCCTCAGTACCTTCGCAAGCGTAGCATCCGCGACACAACCGAGGGCTTTTCCTCTCAATATCTTGTGCTGTTTCTTCAAAATCTGAAATAATTTTACACTAAAGTCTCTAAAACTTGAATGAATCCTTCCTAAAGTCCGCGCTGAAGTTGTGTTTGAGAGTCAGAGTGTTTGTTTCGAAGGGAATCCGAGCTCAGTGCTATAATGTCAACGGACAGGCGAACGCTAACTAACCTCAAATATGACTTGTATGCGCGGTTGGACAGTAAGGAGGGAGAAAATGATTTATACAGGTTGGCACAGCAGAGAAACAGAGATGGGAAGGACATGCAACAAGTTAGAATGATAAAGGACAGAGAGGGAATTGTATTGACTGATGACGGAAGTGTGCTGGGAAGATAAAAAGAGTACTTTGAAGAGCTGATGAATGAGGAAAATGAGAGAGAAAAAAGAGTAGAAGAGGTGACTGTTGTGGACCAGAAAGTAGAAAAGATTAGTAAGGGAGAAGTGAGGAGGGCATTGAAGAGGATGAAGAATTGAAAGGCAGTTGGTTTTGATGACATACCGGTGGAGGTATGGAAGTGTCCAGGGGCGGTAGCAGTAGATTTTCTGACAAGAACATTCAACAAGGTCTTAGAAAGTGAGCAGATGCCGGAGGAATGGAGGAGAAGTGTGCTGGTGCCCATTTTTATGAACAAGGGAGATGTACAGAGTTGTGGCAACTACAGAGGGATAAAGTTGATGAGCAGAGAACAAATGCAGGAAAATCTAGACAGGTGGAGGTATGCCCTGGAAAGGAGAGGAATGAAGGTTAGCCTCAGTAAGACAGAATACATGTGTGAGAACGACAAGGACCCAAGAGGAACGGTGAGGTTACAGGGGGCAGAGATAAGGAAGGTGGAGGATTTTAAGTACTTGGGCTCAACAATCCAGAGCAATGGAGAGTGTGGAAAAGAGGTCAAGAAGCGTGTGCAGGCAGGTTGGAATGGATGGAGAAAAGTGTCCGGTGTGATGTGTGATAGGAAGGTATCGGCAAGAATGAAAGGAAAAGTGTACAAGATGGTGTTGAGGCCAGCGATGTTGTATGGTTTAGAAACAGTGGCGCTGAGGAAAAGACAGGAGGCGGAGCTGGAGGTAGCAGAGATGAAAATGTTGAGGTTCTCTTTGGGAGTAACGAGGATGGATAGGATCAGGAATGAGTCCATCAGAGGGACAGCACATGTAAGATGTTTTGGAGACAAAGTCAGAGAGGCTAGATTGAGATGGTTTGGACATGTACAGAGGAGGGATAGTGAGTATATTGGTAGTAGGATGCTGAGGTTGGAACTACCAGGCAGAAGGCCCAGAGGAAGACCAAAGAGAAGATTTATGGATGTGGTGAAGGCAGACATGAAGGTCGTTGGAGTAAGAGTAGAAGATGCAGAGGACAGGGAGAGATGGAGGCGGATCATTTGCTGTGGCGAGCCCTGAAGGGAACAGCCGAAAGGAAAAGAAGAAGAAGATCAGTGCTGAATACATTGGCATTGAACCATTAATAAATACGTGACTGTATTTTTTGGCAGTCGAAAATTCTGGCTGGTGAGCTTGAACTTCAGAAGTTAACCCAATATATGATATATATGATATATGTGATTATGTGATTATGTGATTATGTGATATATTTTATTGATATTTATGAGACCGACAGATGTTTCTGATTGGCGTATTTGATGTGTTCTGTTGTGTTTGCTCACTAACCAGCACCTATAGAATTTGATGTATAATAGAAGTTCTCCAGGGCAGGGTGGTGCCGGGGTGGAGAGGACAGAATGTCCGACTCATGAAAACAATGTTCAGCAAATCTGGGTCTTCTGGATACATTCATAATTCTAATCATGACTTTGAGCTTTTGGTTTTTCTAAATCTGTGTAATTGAAAAAGTGAGGATGATAATAGTAATAATAATAATAATATTAATAATAATATTAATAATAATAAAATGAACAAAGAACGATATGAAGACCACTCCAGAGCGTGATGGAAAAAATGTGTTTTGCGTCGATTTATTCGGTTCAAAACAAATACTGTTACAAGACAAAAAGATACATTTGTTGTTTTTTTTTTGAAAAAGAAAACTTGGCAACAAGTTATTTTTATAACAATTTCAGAATAAAAAGACAAAAAAGATCATTATCTTTATTCTTCCTGCTGTTTCCTTTCTTCATTTAGAAAAGAAGTGAATAAACGTGGGCTGAATGCCTTTCTTCGATCTACCCTGTTCAAAGATCCACGTTCCGAACTTTTATTTATTTATTTGCAGATGCAAACACTTGTCATTAATAAATAATACTATAAAATATTCTGTGAGTACCATTTCGAGACAGAGTCAACATGAGAGGAGGAATCAAAGAATCAAAGTGATATGTGGTTCCGATTCATTTGATTCGCTCCAGAGCTGCTAGGACGGCAAACACCAGCTGGAACAGAGCCAGTTTGCTTTTGGTTGACATGGGAAAAAAAAAAACTTGTGTTTTGTTCTGAACTCATCAGATTCACTCAGGAGTCGACACCTCGGAGAATCACTTCTCACAAACAAGTCACACAGAGAAAAAAAGCAATTATTTACATTAAAACGAGCAGGATGGCTATTTCTTTTTTTTTTTTTTTCTTGTACTTTTTTTTTTTTACAAAGTTGATGATTTTCAACATCAAACTGCTGGAGTGCAGAAGCAACAGTTAAGGCAGCTTTTTTCACCTGCGAAAAGTTTAAACAAAGTTAAAAATTGCAATTTTTCCTGTTTTTTTTTTTTTTTTTTTTTTGAATGGTTCGCCTCAGAGAGTGCAGGAGGAGTCGGTAAGGATCGGTTGCATAATTCTGGCTGTTGGTGATTTATTTATTTTTTTAGGCAACTTGTCCAGAACGATTGTGTGACGTCAGGCCTGTGGAACTCACCGTGCTCCACAAATAAGGGACAAACAGAATCCAGACCTGATTCTGATCCATTCATCAACGTAGTGCAGACACACACACACACACACACACACACACACACACACACACACACACACACACAGTATGATTTCTGAATCATGACCAGGCATGAACTGATGTCACATCTGGCTGTCATGATGCAATAACATGCTCCAAAACGTTTATCTGAAGTCCTAGTGTCCGTGGAATCAGTTAATGTTTTAAATGTTATCATGATATACAGTTTATAGAAATGATTCAACGCTTTATAAAAACGGTCAATTATAAAACACAGCATAGCAATGTAACCAATCACTGCTGCTGGATTCTCAGTTCACATTTAGTGCCAAAGGTAAGTGTTTATCGTCTTATAACGTATGCAAGGTGTATTTGTAAGTATTAAAGGTTTTCATGAAGTAAAAAAAAAAAAATCAAAAACATCTGTAAATCACCTGTAAAGAAGCGTAAATAAATTAAGTTAAATAAATAAGACAAACAACGAAGCTATGGTCAGACACTTTAGGCTACTAAAACAGACATTGAATATTGCAGTAGATGGTGTATGTGGATATCGGCACATTCGTCGATGCACTGAGAGCGTTACGGACTAAACTCGTCCTGGCTCATAATGTGTATGTGTGGCACGTCAGCAGGCTCTCGCTGAACCCCAGTGTTGCACTCGTGCTCGTTCGCTGTGCTGTCCGCGTTAGTCGGTGTCGGCACCCACACTGTGAATAAGACTCGACTTTTTGTCTTTTTAAACACATTTATAAAAAAACGGAGATTTGGCGGACCGTCTGTTGTATAATCGTAGTTTCATGGCCTCTGTGTGAACCTTCCGTGTGGTTCCCAGCTACCTCTGAGCAAATATCTTGATAAATAAGGTGTCCCGGGTTAATGATAATTATTCTTAAAGTTTCCTAAATTAAGATGAAATACAGCGGTATGTCTTGGAAATAAAATGGCAGGCACAATGTCTTTCTGAAAGCATTTGTTTTCCTCCTGTACACAGGGACTAATGAACCCGATCGCACCTGCATATCGATAACAAATAAGAATCACCATGGTTTTTCTGTCTTTTGCACCCCCAGGGCAGTTAACTGGGTTATCAAAGGCCGGCGGTGTCTCTCGCTGTCTATGGTAGAAGAACCATTTCAGATTTTCATCCACAGTCGCTGCACAGCCGTCAGCGTGTTTCTGCCCCTTTGCTAAAGGGTTTTGTCAGGAAGGGCATCCAACGTAAAAACCTACGAACCAAATCGAACGTGCCAATCTTTAATATGAATTCCATGAAGACGGAGGCAGATGATTCGCTGTGGCGACTCATGAAAAAAAAGAAAAGAAAAAAAAAGGTGAACAGCCGAAAGGAAAGTAAGAAGTTTTTATTTCTCTTGCGATCAATTCCCTGCCTCTGTTCACCACGTGATTTCAGTCTTTCACACTTTCTACCAAGCGCTGACAAGGATCGCTCCTTCGGTCACGCCGTCACATTATTATTACTGTAAACAGACACACAACCAAAACAAGACGTAGAGCAGGTGAATAAGAGACACTAAGCCCATGAGCTGTGATGGTTTCTCCAGGAAATCTTTATATGCATCTGAAACGAAGTGACTCTGAACGATAAATCGCATCAGATTTCCGTGAGTGAACGAGAAACTTTAATACTTCTTCTGTAAAGTGCACCATTTTACTAATGTTCAGATCCTGAAAGAGTACGTGTTGCTGCTTCAAACCCAGGAATGCAACGTGTAGAGAGCGTAGGCTGTGTGTCACGTTTAAAACTCACATGGTACGGTACAGTCTGTCGAAACGGGATGCATCGAGAGCCGGCCACTTCGGCTTATACACACCAACGTTAATCGATCTTAATACAGCCTTCTGAACATCGCTAGGCTTCGGGACAAACCTCAAGTGAGTCTGTAAAGTCCGATGAGGATTGACAAAGTCGTTCTGGAGATATTTCCTGGGAAGGGTTTTGGAGAAGAAAAGGAAGAAATGAAACGAGGCCCCAGGACGCTCTTTTGCGCACGTTTTAAAGGACCGTATTTTCTGAAGAATATGCTGGGGATAGAACTCATCACCTCTAGATATAGCACAACACCGGGGTCTACAATGGCAACTTCAGAGCTCTCACTTGCCAACGTTATAATCATGAAAGACGATGAACTTCACTTACTCTCACATATTCACCGACGGGCGGCAGGACCAGGCCGTGGTTGTTCGTTCGTGCGCGGTGCCGATTTTGTACAATGTGTAGTGAAGAAAAACTACTTTCTTCTGGCGTACCAAATGTTCAAACAATATGGAGGTGTTTTATTTCCTCCTTACACTCAGTGATGATGTTCTCAGCGAGTGTGGCTTCAGATAACCAGGATATAATTGATCTCCAAACACATGAATCTACTCAACACGTAAAGGTTCTGCCTCATAATCTTATTATTTTTCCATTTTCGGAAACATAAATTGTACCAAAAAAATGAACCCCGGCTAAAAAAGTTCGTTGTGTTGGATCAAGATTCAACAACAACATTTAAAGAATAAATCTCGGAACACATCAAGCCGACAATCACTCGATCCAACTAATTTTGTACTTCGCTATGAAGAACGGAGCCCGGGTTTAATGGTGCGGTGTTAGCATGGCAAACTTGCTGGCTAATCAGTTGAGATCTCGTGAAGAATAAAACCAGCGAGATAGTGAGGGCTTTATCTTTCTGAGGTTCGGAAAACAAAAGACGTGAAACTTGTGTTTAAATTTGTGACAAAATTCTGCTTTATCCGAGAATTAGCACCTGCTAACGCCGACGCCCCGCTAATGCACCGGGCAACCAAAACATAGCCAATAAGTAACAGACTACTGATTAGCTGATGATTTCAGGACTTTTTGTTTGACACACGTAGCTTCATAAAACCAACAAACTAATTTTAGTGATATTGCTCAAATAAAAAGGCGAAATAAGCACGTTTCAGTTGGACGGGTTTGTTTGGACAAGTAGCTTTAAAGACCTGATTGCTACTGTAATGACGCTAACGTCCGTCAAAAGATTGATGTAGGAGTTACGCCCCTTATGTTCTTGTAAACTGATGAAATACTTATTGATGGCCACAGTCAAAATAATACGATATAGTTTATGAGCAAGAAGCCACAGAGAGGACAGTACATGGCCACAGGGAGGACAGTACATGGCCACAGAGAGGACAGTACATGGCTTTTAATAACACAACAGATGCTGCTGCTTCTGAACATGCTTTGGTTTCTTTGGATTTGTTGATAGTCCACAGTGCAGCAAATTGTTCCTCGAAGCCTTGAATTTTCTTGCTGTTCTTGCTTATCAAGGACAACGTTCGCTGTCACCACACACACACACACACACACACACACACACACACACACACACACACGGGTTTTTTTTTTTTTGCTGGTGTCATTGTCTTGTCTGCATGAAACCACAGACACTACAGCAGGGTTTGGTTTCAGAGTTATATCTGTCCAGTCTGCATGTATCACTTTACAATGGCAAGGTCACCACTCCGCGCACACAGATGGAGTCGGATGGAAAATATGATAAACAATATTTCAGTTTTCAGCGTTATCCGATAGGTGGTGCAGTATTTCGATGTCTACGTCAAGCGTTCATGGCTTCATGGCAAACAGTTCATTAGCAATTTTTAGTGAATTTTGTATAAAAGTTTGGACTCTATATAAGTAAACTGTCGGTTGGTGCACTTTCAATGATGTCAGAGGAAAACTAATTGCGAAATCTAATTGATAATGAAGGTGGAACGTCCTGGCTTCCGGTCCTGGGCTTGGTGACAGTGCTGCTGTGTGAAGTTTACCGGGTTTCTATGGGTTTTCCTCCATGGTCCAAAGACATGCACATTAGGCTAATCGGCTCTGCCAGATTGCCCCAAGGTGTGTGTGTGTGTGAATGGTTGTGTGTTGTTCTGTAATAGACCGATGAGCAGTTTACTGCCATCAACTGGATTTCTAGTCAGAATAAGCAGTTCAGAAAAACTGAATGACTTCCGTCCAGGACACCGTAAAAACCCTGGCAGTTTAGAAACTATGTGTGTGTGTGTGTGTGTGTGTGTGTGTGATTTGTACGTTTTTGTATCATTTGTGTTATTGATTTATATGTTTGTATTTGTATCATGTTTTCATACATGAATATCATGAACCCTCGGATCATAATGCGCATGAGAACCTGCTGGTCCCTACAAGATCAATTCTACCAGAAAATGTGTGTGAAGATGAATGACAGAGATGAACCTACTTCATAATAAATCTACTAAAAATACTGTGTGCCTCTGCGTTCATCTTTGAAGTCAGAGTGGAAGGACAGTAAGTCAGATGAATAAAAATAATGAGACAGAGAGAGCGAGAGAGACTCTGCAGTGAAAACGGCGATCCAGATGAGGGACCTGAGCTCTTGGGTAACGCATGATGATACTTTAGTGTGATGTTACGACATGTAGTCTCTGGCTTCAACAAAACCTCGGAACAACCTTAACGTTTCCTGACACCCCAAAATGATATACGATTTCTTCAGCGCTCCCTCACCTCGTCACACGCCCCCTTTTTTGACGGGCATGCTTTTCTTTTGGAAGTACCTCTGAAAATGAAATGGAATGAAGTTCTTCAGGTTCTTGGTATGACCTTAACCTCACCGAACCCGAACACACAATTCAGGCTTTGAGTTCCACTCATCACCATGATGTATGTTTCAATTTTACATTTCTTCATGTTAACATATTAAGTATGTTTTGACCTCATTGAATAAAAGTTGTGTTATTCGGTTAAAAAAAAAAAAAAAAAAAAAAAAAAAGAAACCCTTAAAACATTACAATGGAAACATTTTCCATAAAAGTCTTAGACGAAGATTAAAGTTGCATTAATATTAATTTGTGTGATTTTTTTTGTGTGTGGTCTGTGTTCATGTGCACCGTAGCTTCCTGTTCAGTATCTATTTGATTCACTTAAGGGACACCACAGTACAGATTCACACACTTCTCATCCAAACTAGGTGGTGCTGCACCGGGGGAGTGGGTGTGCGTCACATTTTGGCAACGTTAAAATAATGCTGTGCATAAAAGTCTTGTCCATGTTCTCAATAAACACTACGACTTAATATCATCACAATCTTCAGATTACGCTTTGTGGAGCCAATCAAATTATGACCTTAATGTAATGCCGCAGTAACGATGGATGTTCACTGGCTGTCCACATGTTGACTGATTTGCTCTCCGATCCCGTCAAGGTTTTGCATGCAGCCGTTTGATGGTTGCCTCAAACTTCCTTTTGACAAATCTAATGGAATGCAAATTTTTGCCCCAACGCTGTCTATGGTGAGAGGTTGATGTAAAAGAACCATTGCTGACTTGCGTAAAGAGGAGCTGCGAAGCCGTCGGCGTGTTTCTGTCCCGCGCTAAAAGGGTTGTGACAGGAAGGGCATCCGACGTAAAAACCTCTGCCAAATCGAACGTGCGAATCAGATGATTCACTGTGGCGACTCCCGAGTAAAAGGAAAAAAAGCCGAAAGAGAAGAAGAAGCTGTTTATATTCAACCTCAACTTTTCTGGGTTTTTTTGTTGTATGATCCATGTTCGTATGCGAATTGCGTAATTTCTGCCAACCACAGCATGTCTAATCCAGAAATTTGAGAAATATGACCCAGAAGACCCGTTTCTGCTTTGAATCACAAAACTATAAGAGTGAACACTTCAGTCCCTCAGTAACCCCAGACCTGGATTTCATGTTACATGGTTGGAGTTATGGGTGAGTGATTGCGGTGGATTGTGTGACTGGACTGATGATCACATTTCAGTAAAAGGCCTACAGATTCACATGAAGATGTATGAAGATGTTTGGCAAACATAAATAATGATATTATATTTATCAAGCTATTCCACGAGAGGAAACAGCTGAAGAACTAGAGTCAAGCAAGGCTTGTTGATTTACACAAAGGCGATTTCGAGCAGAGACGTGACTCTCGGACCCTGGCGCACCGTTATGCAGACCGTACGAGTTTGGGTTGGAAGGTTCAGAGGCTGATCAAGAAGGCGTAATACCAGAGCAATGAAACACGAGAGCTCCCATACCGAGGGGATCCGAGCACTGCAACACCAGTGGAAGAAGTGCTCAGACCGTACAGGAGACGGTGCTAAAGAATAATCCATCTCTGGTCAAATTACAACGTGCTTATAACCTGCGAACCTTTCAGCCCACCCTTTGTATCTCAGGCTTATTTTTGTAAAATAGTAATTGATGAACTGCTGATCTCCTGGTTGAACTGAAGCCATGTTGATTTTACCCTGTCATCCATGCCTCAGTGAGAGTTTACATTGCACATCCTTCCGGTATCAACACCATTATGTCCATCAACTAACAAACTGTCTATAAATACGAATCATCATCATCATCATCATCATCATCATCATCATCGATGTTTTCTTCTTTTTTCTTTCATGTTCATTTCGTTCCAGCAGGGGGTATTTTTGACGTTTCAATCCATTCTGACGGCCAGAAAGGACAAGAAATATTTGCTGGTGGCACCAAAGAAAGAATTTAAAAAAAAATTAAATAAATAAAAAGTCACCAAAGGATATGACCACAGTGACCTTTTTTTCATTACTTTCTTGGCACTCTATCCATCTGAATGTGACTCAGAGCTCCAGCTCTTCCTCTTTCACCTCATATAGACTAAACCAGACTTGTTTGAACACTGAACCTAAACAAAAAAAATACTTGTCTGCCATCTGTGTGCACATCTGCCTGGCAGGCCTCACGTTTAAGGCCATGTTTAGAGCCCGTTTCTGGGCCTGTTCAGGAACTCGTCCTGTCCATCTTTTTGCATGTTTCACTGGCAGTCCAGTGGACCTCTCATGATTTTTTTTTTTTTGGCTTAATCACCCATGATTTGGCCTTGTCACAACATCTAATGTATATTACAATCTATTGGACTGCAGTGCGGCACCTGTCCTGTAGAGGGAAATGTGTTCATGTGGATTGGATGCTACCATATAGCCGTGGAAAAGGAATTGTCTGGTCAATCAAAATTTCATCCTTCCAAGGAACCCAAGGGTTTGGTTTGGTCTGAGATGACACCGATGAGAAGTGCAATTATTTAAGGAAGCGAATCATGATTGGGCTTTTACAGGAAAGGTTACGGAGGAGAAAAAAGATGGGTGTTGACTTTTTGGTTGGTAGATTGATGGGATCTGCCGCAGTACCGCACTCTTGTCCCTTTGATGATGCAAGTGTCTGCAATGGGGGAAAAAAGGTTTCATTAAATTACATTTCATTAAACCTAATTAAAATCTCAAATTCTTATAAGGAATGGTTTATAGGTTTATATGACTGTCCCTTTCATGCCAAATCTGCAGCCAGATTCAAAAAGAAATATGCACTGGAAACAGCCAGCCGCACTGGCAGAGTTAGGAACTGGCAAGTGTGAACTGGCAAGGCAGTAAATGTCAAATTTCTATCATTCTACTTTTCTTCCACACAAGTTAAAAGCCTGAAGTTGAATCAACCAAAAACAAGGAAGTGATTGACCTGCAAGCTTTCTCACTCTTCACTTGTTCTGATTGCGGATGCGCAAACATCTCCTTTTCAAGGGAGGCTCCAGGTCTGCTGCTCCCATTGCCGATAACGGAACTTCCAAGCCGCATGGCAATATGGCCGCTGTCTTATCTGCTGGTTTTGGCACGGGCTGAATGACGCAGCCTGGTTTAGGCATGAGGGGCAAGGCGTATGCATGATCTGCTCCAGATGCTGCATCCTCTCCCTCTTGGGACTTTTCATCTCCGGCGCGCCCGGGTGCAACAGCCTGCTCGGATAAGGTTCTTTCAATGGCTGAGCAACTGTTCTCCTTCAGGTCCTCTCCCTCGGCTGGCTCATCACGCATCGTGGCTGTCCGACGGTTCATTTCCATGGCAGGGCGCTGTTCTGGAGGTGGTGTCCGGACCGGGGTTTCGAGTGACTGCAAGTTACAGCTGCCGTTTACAATCACGTTACAAGGCGTACCAGTACCTGGTTCAGTTTTTGTCACAGATATGCTGGCCAGGGGGGTAGAAAGGCTGCATGTGACTGGCTGAGACAGTAGGGGTGTAGCACTGCAAAACGACGGGTCAGAACAAGGCAGTCTGATGGTGTCCAGAGGGCTTTTATCCTCTGTGTCTTGGTCTTTTTGTGTGTCCTCTGATAGTCCTGTGCTGCAGGAAAGTCTCTCAATCAATTCACATTCACCAAGTCTTGCCACACAAGGCCCAGATGGTGTGGCTGATTCAGGCTCAGGCTTCACCTGCACGCATGGCGCGGCTCTCTGGATCACTAGCTGCTGCCGGGAGCGTCGATTTGTTGTCAAGTCAATTATTCCATTTGCTGGTGCTTCTGTAGGAGATCCTGGACATGACAAACTGGAACTTACAGTGCTTTCTGTTTTAATCAAGCCCACACTGTGCTGTAACATCTGGTTAGAAATGCCTGAAGAAAGCACATCTGGGCTGGAAGAATTCTGCTTAGGAGCGCCACCTTCACCACTGGATGAAGTGGGAGAGAAGGACAAGTCCTGCGAGTCACTGTGCTCACCGGAAACTTCCGGAAGCATCCCATCATTCCCTGGGCGATCCCCTGATGCTTTGGGACCGACTGGGATAGGTACAGGGATGGGAATCGGGACCGGTAATGGCACAATTACGGGATACGGCACCAAAAGCATTGGAGGGGGTACTAATGGTGCCAGTGATGGCATGCCAAAATTCATCATAGGTGGCACTGGTACGGGTCCAGGTGGCATGATGTTAACTGGAGGGAAGGGAAGTCCAGGGATATGGGTACCTGGATGAGGGGGCATCATTCCAGGTGGATTGCCTGGCAAGGTGGGAGTCGAAGAGGGGTGCACATGGGGTGACAGAAGGGGTCGGTGCATGGGACTGGATGGAGGACCCAGCGTTCGAGGTGGAAGAGGTGGTCCAATTCCTGGAATCATGGGATTGGGAAGGGGACTGTTGGGGCCAGGAGGGCGTAGGAAGGGAGGCCGCATTTGCTGCATCATCTGGTGCTCCATAAAGAATGGCAGCGGCACAGGACCACGGGGTGTCATCACCATCGGGGGGATTCCATTGGGCATCACACCCATTGGAGGGTGCATTCCAGGGGCAGGGGGTGGTGGCAGGGGTGGTGGTGGGGGTAACGTTGGACTCTCATGAGGCCTTGGCGTGGGTATTTTCACTGAAGATGAGGAGGATGAAGATGCTGAACCTGCGGCACTGGAATCAGAGGGCGATGCAGATGTAGATCCCGAGTGTCCAGCTCCCGATGTCGCTGTCCCTGGTGATGGTGCCTTCCGAGGCCTTAATTCGCTCAGCGGTGCGTTCCAGGACTCGGGGGTCAGAAGCTGTACCCCGGTGTTTCCTTCTGTCTTTCCGTCTCCAGCCGGATAAACAGGGTTACACAGTCCACCAGGCAGAGCCGCCTGGGTTTCTTTATAAAAGATGTCCATCTTGTACTGATTGAGACACTTTGCGCTGCAGAACTGGAGTCGCCTCTCACCCGAACCAAAATCCAGATACTCTTTTGTATGGCGGATGTGCTTGCACCAGTCACATACCTGGAAAGAAAAACAAAACACACATAGCATGCAACATTTAAACATTTTAGTTCAGCAGGATTAGCCGAGCTTCAGGAAGTTCTACATACGTATACACTGAGTTAATCATTCAGGAGTTGTGTACATGTGTGTCTGCATGTGTGTATTCTTGCAAATAACCACTTCATCGTTAACAGACTTCACGCTTACAACATAAAATTCTTACATCAGCCTCTGTCGGTGGGCATCGGCTTCAAACACTAAATGTACAATAAACACCAAATATGTCACTTCCTGTTGTGGAGAACACACACACTCTGTCTCTTGCTCTCTCGGTCTCGCTCTCTCTCTCTCTCTCTCTCTCTCTTACTCTCGCTCTGTCAATCTCTCTCTCCATTTTGCTCTCTCTGTCCCTCTCTCGTTCTCTCTCTCTCTCTCATTCTTACGCTCTCTCTTTCTCTTGCTCTCTCTCTCTCTCTCTCTCTCGCTCTCTCATATGTGTGTATGTATGTACTAGTATATATGTCATGTGGACGTTCATGTACAAAAGCCCAGATCTTGCCAACCAATTGAAGTGATTTTAATCAACTACAATCTATAATAACCCTCCGGTGGTCCTGAGAATTTTGTGCTCGCAGCAATATTGGAAAGAAATTTCTTGTTAAGTATAAACATTGCTGTTTTTGCCTGGATAAAAGTTTTGTTGCAAAGATTTAATTTCACTTTCAAGACTATATTTATGACAGAAAAACAATCAAATGTTCTTTTTTTTTTAGCTAAATATAGAATATTGTAGCAAATATAACATCATATTGAAAAATCCCTCTGCAAACATGGCCCTGATGGTACCAGACCTTTCGAGGTCCAAGCCACGTGTAATCCATTTTGAATACACCAGGAAGCTATTGTATAGGTCCGCTTGTTCATCAGATGGTCAGAAAACAGTGTGTTATCGACCCCGTGCTGAGAAATCTGAGCCACCTGTAGATTTTAAACATCGTCCAGCAATCATCTGTTGATATTTACGTCTGGTTACGTTGATATTTACGTGTGCTGAAGGTGAGCTTAAAGCCTGATGTTTCACTTTCATACATGACTGGCTCGTATGGGAACTGGGGGTTCTGCAATTTTATAGATGGTCAGTAACAACATCGCTGGCGTAGCGAGATAATATTAAATT